>QEAR01000087.1:0-91248 GCA_006535965.1 Spizellomyces sp. 'palustris' | reverse complement strand
GTCTATCGGCTCCGCATTATGTATTCAACAATGAGCATTAGAACTAGGTTTTCATAGATTGTGTAAGTGGTTCTTTTCTATCTCTACATCAAATTCATGCGTGGGGTTTGTTGAGCCCCTTGAACGCTACAGCCTTGGTGTCCTCACGGCCAAGGTTACCAAGATTCCAGTTGTCTTCGATCTGTGAGAGGGTGAGGCGTTAACATCAAGCATGTCAGATAGTGGTAGCGACAAAATACACTTACCGTCTTCAGCATCGAGTAATGGGTGTAGGTGGTTCCATCTGTCTTTCCGGCACTGGCAATGTTGACCACATCACCGATCAGGTAGGTAGCAACCTTGTTCTGAAGAGAGAGGTAGCTCTCTTGTTCATCCCACGTGAAGACAATCAAAGTGTTCCTCAAAAAGCTGGGGTTCTGGTGGAGCTTTTGGAAGAAGCCTTTCGCCCAGTCGGATGAGAAGCTTAGAGGTGTGTCGTGACCGTCGTTGTCCATGTTGGGAGTGTAGAAAATATACTGAGGAGCAGTACCCGCTGCTACGTCCACCTCAAGCTGGGAACTGTCGACGATATTGGCACAACGGCTCGGGTCGTCGCGGATATTGTTCATTGAGATGAATGGGTTGTGCTTCCTCTGTCGAAATGAAAGATGGATTAGACACCAAGATGCAGTCTCCTCGACAGATCGTTCATTGTACTCACTCTGTAAAGCTTATCCTGGGAATCCCCAGCAAAACAGTTGCCGGGATAGTTCTCCTGGTACGTCTTCCACGAAACGCCGCCAGCCTCCAACAGGTCAACCAAGTTTTTACGGCCGACGTCGACATTAAGGTCGGTCCATCCGTCACGCCCACCAGTGAGCATGGCCAAGTAGTTGGGTTGGGAAGGGTGGAATTGGGCATTGTAGTTGGTCAGGAGACGAGCATTGTAAGTGGATGTGATGGTAGAGAAGAAGGGATCGGCAAGGACATCCTTGTAGTTTTTGTTTTCCATGACCTGGTTTTCATCTGGTGAGTGCCGGGTTCCATGCCACGTCTTTGGAGTCAGCATCAGATCCAACTTACAATAGTGATGACCCTGTCGAACCATTTTCCAGGTTTGGTACCCTGTCCTCTACTTTGAATGGGAACCGCAGAGGCAGAAGCAAGGAGGCAGGCAGCTGCCACAAAGATGCTTGACAACTTCATCTTGAATTGCTGTGATGTCCGTGTATGATATATGAGGTGTGATGAATTCCCGCAAACAAGTCCCGTCTTTTTTGCAAGCCCCAGACAAGGGAATGATAAAGACGCCTGAATTTATAACACATCCTGACGCAGATCCTGACCACTTGACGACAACAACGTGCGTTACATCTTGCACAAATTACAAAGGCAGATCAAGCTGCACAGGAATTTCCTTCCCAGCAAAATTAAAACCAATTTGATGTCAACTTCAGAAATTTTGCAAGACTTTTGAACGTGCGCGACCTCCCACACAGTCGCACGTGTTGTTCGATATGGGACGGGCGTGCAAAAGGGCTTTTTGTGTGCGTGCGCAGAGGGTTTGTTGTGATTTGGACAACCATCGTGTGTGCCTTGGTGCACGTTGATGTGACCCATGACAACAACCAGAACGGCAACAAAGCGCAAAAGAACAAACGCTGATCGGTAAAAACAAACAGGAAGAGATGGATGACAACGAAAACCAATACTTTGGGCGAACCAATTCTGCAAGTATAACTGATCGTCATCATGGTCATTTGGGCAGCCACAAGCGGTCAATAGCCCTTGCCACTTCTTGCCCATGTAACTGGTAGTGTACATCCATTACGTATCCTCAGCAAGAGAAGACAAGCAATACAGACCCATGGCCACTGATAATGCCTATTCAACCCATGGCCGATCGAGTCTAGCATGTTTGCATTTTCCTTGTTTGCATTTTTGATTGTTCATCGTCAGTAAATATCTTATTTCTGTGTGCGTGTGTGTGATATTGGTTACGATTTCCACCATCCGCCAGTTCGAATACGATCGCCCATGGATGCTCTTTTGCTTGATCACCAAAAGCTCGAAAAGAAGGGGAGTGTGCTGTCGTCATCCGTCAACAGGCGCATGCTGCCTTGTGCGGCCAAATTCGTAATCAGTATTCGGCAGCCAATGAACGCGTCCCGTTATTACGTACTCATCTCGCGCGCGCAACAGAACGCGAGCGAGATTGCGCAGCAACTCAGGGTTATAAAAGGCCCCCTCTCGACTCCCCCCCCTCCATTCTTCTTCACTTATGGACGCTCTCCCACCTCACAACCCACTCCAACACATTTACTTTATCAACAAATATTCCCTATAAATTCCAATCGTCTGGGAACGTTTCCCTTTGTTGAGCTTGCCCTCCCCTGCGTACGTGCGCGGGTTGCCATCCTCTGTAAGCGTGGCAACTCCTGTTACCGACACATCCCTCTTTGGAACGCATGTGAACGACCCAATAATAGTAGTGCGATAGAGCACCGAACCAGCAACACTTGGAACAAGCAAGGACAGCAACCCGCATTCAGATTATCCGCTCGTTGGTCCTCGGCTAGTAACATTTGACAATTCCACTGTGGGCGACCGCGAATCAAAGATCAACAGAATGGACCAGGATATTCCCCGTCCGCTCATTGAACGTCGGCGAGTGATATTTACTGATTCGGACAATGTACTCGCTCTGGGAGGTGCTCATCCCCGCTTCATCTGTCGCCTCCTTTCAGCGGCAGCTCGTGCACCCAACTCAGAGTGTTACGTAACACGTGATCCGTGTTAAGTACCACTCGTCGTACTATTACTCCTTGCCCGGACCCCTCTGGGCCTTCCGTTACCGTGTATATGTCAAGGCTTCATAATCTCGCGATTCTCGTTTGCTAGAATTTGCTCTAAGCTACTGTCATTCTTCGCCAAACATTGAGCTGACGCTACTCGAGCGGTTGCGTATGACCACGGGCACAAGATGGGCTCTGTAACCACCTCGTGGAGGCACATCATGGAACCGCGCAACTTCTTTGAAAGAACGGTTCGAACCTACGTGATATCAGCGGATTGTAGAGACCGTTGGCGACTTTCCTCATCCGGTACATGACCCGATGTGCGGCGCCACAGAACCAGAGCCAAAAGATGGACACACCATATCAATGATCAGAGCACGGATCGGTGCCGGGATGCTATCTAACAGGATTCCCAAAGCGCAACGTCTGATACAAGTAATAGGAGAAACTTTTTGAATATCCCACCGCTTCAGCCTTTGAACGCGTCACCGTTTTCGTTGTATTCGACTTTTATGAGGACGTATATGGGCAAGAAGAATACGTGGTCTGATGGAGCCTCTCTTTCATCGGCATGCGAATAGCAGCGCGGCTCTCCTTATGTCTACCTTCGACCGCGGTGGGCCGTGGACGATCTCTCTGCTCACTGGATGAGGAAGCCTGGAAATTGACGACGAATCAAGTGAAGGCATTGAAGGAATATCCCAAAGCATCCCGTCGGAAATATACTGATTTCAGATGCTTACGTGGCGACAGCATCTTGTTCCGGCGGAGAGATGCTTGTCTCCCCCGACGTTTGAACCCGACTGGGGGCCATGCCTTTTGGTCGCCGTCGTACGACTGAATCTCGAGTTCAACAAGGTACGGTAAGTGCTGGATAGGGTGAGATACCTGTTTGGGCACAGGCGCAGTGACACGCAGCAAGCACCGACGACCGGGAGTAGGCCTTCCCGGTCGCACCCATACTAGTGGTACCCTTCGAATTCGACAAGGTACGGGCTTGAGCACAAAGCTGACCCATTACAAAAAACGGGAAGTTCGAGTTCAAATCCCGTGCTGGAGGCTGCGCGTACCAGTCAATGACGGCCGCGATGATGTGGAAGACCGCGCACTCCAGCAGAAGCGGACCGGCATCTAGTACCACAAGGGAAAGATGAAAAGAACTTTGAAACGAGAGTTAAAACAGTACGTACAATTGCCAAAAGGGAAACACTTGGGGCCAGGATTGCGTGCAGGTAATCCGCTGAACGGGCGCGGGCCTGAAAGGTGAGCGCAGTACACTTGCTTACGGGCAGGTCAGCCGCAAGAGCAATCGGAACCTGGGAAACCCGTGAAACCATCCATAATCCCGTGCTGCGGAAACGCAAATCCTTGGAGCGATGACCCGAAGACGTAGGCGTAGGACAGAACGTGCAGGTAAGGATGATCTATGACTCGCTATGCGGACTCTGAAGGTTCATAGGCATGCGAATCGAAAGGTAGGTCGCATCGCAGTCAAGGAAGTTTTAGCGTACAACCGTCTACGACTGAGGCGGGAAGCCGACTCTAACGCGGATGCAGTGTTCCTGATGGTCGCCCACCGCAAAAATCAGAAAATGAAGAGGAGGAGGACGAGGAGCATGGAACCGACCGACGGCCGTAAAAACGCAGCGAACTGAAGTATTTACCCAGTCCCTCCTGCTCGTTTATAAGGTAAGTTCTGCGGCGCGTCTCTGATAATCGGCGATGAATATCATGGAGCTTGAGGTACGTAAAACTATAGACCTGTAATGGGCAGTGTGACGTGGACGTTGGACTGGCAAACTATTTCCTCGTCATGGCATCACTCCTTTGTAGCCTCTTCAGAGGTCGCGCTACGGAGGTTGCATTACCACCCCTCGGGGGCCTCTAAGGAGGTGACGGGATGTACGGTCACCCGCAAAGCGCCCTCTGCGATCTGCTGCGCATTGTGTCGCAACCCGTCATCACCCGCGGGTCGTGCGGTTACCCCTCAGGGTGAGTCCCCATGATAAGCCATCTGTCGGCGGATGTCGGCGGAGGCCATCTAAAAGATACACCATACGTCGTGGACGAATATGTTAAAGGTTAACCTGTCATGGCATTGTGGAACGCCCATTTGGAACACAACATCTTGAAATCAATGATGATGGTCCTGCTGCATGCGCGGCCTCGAGAAATCATTACATTGTAAAATGGGGTATTCCGCGAGGACTACCGAGAACTGTAGACTTCACGCAAAAGGTGGATGGTAGATCTCCTTGAGGCATAGCGAAGACGCACGCTCTCGTGTGGCCATCTGCAGAATAGATGCTATTGTCCCCACATGTCTATGCATTTTATGGCTGCCAAAATGTATGTTGCAATTCATTGTGAGATAAACAACCACAGGAAACGAGAATGATGACACAGCGTCCAGGCTGAAGCCACAAACGTAATCAAAAACCCCTCAACGCCATGTGATTGCATACCTCGGGTCGGGTTCCTGGCTGAGGTCCTTGTTGAGCAAGTGTGCAAATTCCACAGCTGCATTCCGCAAAGATGCACATACAGGATGGAAAGTCAACGGAAGAGGAAGAAGAAGCCCAGTCCTTCCTTCCCGAAAACCTCTCACCAAATACATTCCCTCTCACACCCCCCGTTTCCCCCCGCACCTCAACGACCTCCCTTCTCCCCCGCCGGCACGCAAGATCACCCACAAACACAACCCTCCTCCTCCTCCTAGCCCTGGTCCCAGAAGGTATTCTTGAAGCCATGCTCATACCGCTCTACCCCTACCTCGTTCGGGCAACAGGAGTGGATGAAGGCTCGGTAGGATACTATGCCGGACTACTGAGTTCGGCATTTTACGGTCCGTTGTTTATAACCAATGTGGTTTGGGGTGGTATAAGCGACCGGTTTGGGAGACGGAGAGTATTACTTTTAGGTGCTTTGTTTGGGTTTTCGGCTGCAGTATTGTTGTCGATAGGACAGAGGCTAGAATTGCTATTTGTGGCGCGCTTACTGGCTGGGACGTTTGGTGCCAACTCGACGGTCACCAAAGGAACATTGGGTCTCCTCTGGGGGGACGATGATGGACGTGCATGGGCTTATTCAATGTATGGAGGCGTGTATGGCATTAGTGGGATTCTGGGGCCGGTGTTGGCCGGGTTGTTGGTGGGAGATGGGCACTTCCAGAGGGCGTGTTGGGTTGGTGCGGTGTTGATGGGTGGGGCTATTGGGGTGCTTTGGTGGGGCGTGAAAGATGAGGAAGGTGGATACAGCGTCTTGGACAATCAAGATTCATCTAAAAGTTACCACGACGAGGACGACGGCGACGGAGTAAAAGACTCTGTCGATGACACTCTCGACACCGTCGACCCACCGTCCCCCATACTCCCCATAACACTCTACTGCATAACAGCCTTCATAACATCACTCTATATGACCGCCCTCCCTCTCTACCTCTCTTCACCCTTCCCAGGCCCAAATCAAAGCCCCCAACAAACATCCTACCAAGTTATGCTGATCGCAGTCACGAAACTGCTTGGACAGACACTATGCTTCCGATTTGTATCACGTTGGGTGGGAAAATGGGGATGCGTTCTTTTGGGTATGGCAGGGTTTCTTGTAGGTTTACTCGTAATCGGGTTACGAGTTTTGGGGGTCGTTGAGGGAGGACTGGAACTTGTGCTTGTCTTACTAGGTCTTGCTGAGGTCTGTGCGTACCTAGCTGTTATTGTCCTCATCACAGACGCAGCATCCAAACAGTCATTGGGTCTTGTGCATGGTGTGGCCTCAACCTGTGCAGCAGCAACAAGGACAGTTGCACCCGCTGTTGCTGGAAGTCTGTGGCAATGGGGTGTAGGTGCTGGAGGGGCAGGCCGGGGAGTGGTGTTTTGGGCCGGGGCTTTTGTCGGAGCTCTAGGGCTTTTGGCGGCGGCGTGGGGCCTGTGTAGGAGGCCGAGAGTAGTGGAGAGAATAGAATAGATTTTCATACGAAATGCAAGTTTGATTGGATTTGCATGCTGCGTGTGTGCATGTCTGAGGCTCTATTGTTTTTCTTGGTTCGACTCACCGCGAGCCACCTGGTGACTTTTCTTTGAGAAACCATCCAAAAGTGGGTTCGAGCACTTGAGAAAGCGGTATTTTGTAACCTCTAGCCATCACTATGCGTAGCCTGCAGCAACATGTCGCCGAGCAAAAATCCAAAAAGTTCTTTATCAATACAAATACTCAATAATACTGCCTTCCCCGCGTATCCAACGTAACATTTGAATCTCTTTGTCCCCAAGGGCCCACCCGCACCTCCTCCAATGCCGCTGCCCGCGGGTGCCCCCCCACCCTGAAATCCGATACGAGGGACAAAAAGTACGCAGCAGTGACGTAGGCAGCGACCCATTCGCATACTGCTGCTGCAGAATGTTGTGAGTCGCAGTACTCTGGTCGGGACGGATCGCTCGTGCAGATGGACATGAGGACGATCATAGCGATGGTGAGACCTTTTCGTAGAAATGAATGGATCAATTCTCCACCGGGGAAATTCAAGCGATATATGTAAAACTTACCAATCGCAAAAATGACCAACACCAACTTTGTTCTAAAACTTCTCCAGAGCGCCCTAATCCCCCAATGGTCCTTCCTAAGCCTCCTCAATTCTGCCACCTTGAACCCCGCACTGCAAGCCAACGAAAAGATAAACCCCAGCGTAAGTCCCCAATGTAGTGAACTATGGTTCAATGCGTCGAATATCGCCAGTAGGGTCAGACACGCTGCGGCAAGGAACCCAAACAGAATCGAGAGCACCGCGTCGATGGTTTCACGTCTTTGACGACGTTCGGGGAGGTATCCCAACGATCGGAGTATGAAATCCGCTAAAAGGGTCCCGACATACAATGCAGAAGTCGTTGCCGTCCCAACAATAAAAAGCGTCTTGTATTTCGCACCTGTGGCCCCACGTTTTAACGAATGCCCATTGTCAACACTCGATGCCCCACTATTTACTCACCAACATCTGATATATACACAATGGGAGCCTCATCCTGTTTATAATGCGGTGTACCAGTCGCCAACCACAGAATCAATAACGCAGTAATGATTCCAGTCCACACCAATGCTGCAAGGAACGGTAGTATTGCCCATGCCAGGACTCTTGCCATGGTTGGAAGTACAAAGGGTGCTTTTACTGGGGAAGCTTGAACAAATATCCCAAGGACAACGATCTGTAGACCAAGTTCTTTTTACAGAATCTTGGGTTGCAGGGAAAGGTCAACCCGCTTTTGTCCTTTTACCTTTCGGAGTCTCAACTCTAAAAATCTGGGACGTCATGCAAGTTACGCGTTACTAAGCCACCTGACGTCAGATTCTGATGCCAACGTGCTGACGAACAGAGGCCTTTTTGGTCAAGTCCAGCGATTGGGTCCGTTTTTTGTTTGCGGACTGTGCCAATGTTTTGAGCGTTACTGCAGTATGAACACTTGTTTGAGTCTATAGGGCCGCTCATCCCAGAAATTGTTGATGACAACTACCGTAGTTTCTGGGCAATCTCCAAAACGCAGAGAGGTAGTATCAGGAGAGTTTCAACAGTTCCAAAGCATAAATCTAAAGTACTGAGGACTTGAACGTTGATTGGAATGAGTGGGGCGATGGATTGGGGTTCCTCGTGTAGACTTGCTTGGTATATGGAGCGAAAGATTCCAGACCAGGACGTACTGCCGCAGGAGGTTACGGATTCCTAGACTACTGCACCAACGATTCATGCCTACAATTCAAGGCTCGGTTCCTGTATAGAGAAATATCGCGAAAGATGTCTTTCGTGCATTGCCTACCTGAGAGAAATTGAAGAAAAGTAGAATCGACATCATAAGGGTTGAGTTTTCTGTCATCGTGGCTGATCTATTAGATCATTTTGAAGTCTTTTTCCTTCTTTAACTCACGTGTGATGGGTGACTTCAGTTCCGATGCTTGCAGCGACTGGAATATTTTATTTCAGCTGCGGGACTCCCTGCACAAGTGTCCCGCGATAAATCCAAGAGCCGACAATCTTCTTTCGGCAGGTTACTCTACACTAGCCTTGAGAACCGGCGCCGATTTGCCATTTCGCAAAGCACCATGATTGGCAACGGTGGGCACACCGGTATGAGAAGAGTATGAAAAGTTAAAATATTCGCAGGGGAGATATCGCGGCTCAATAGTCCGTGTCGGTACCGGGTTTCCCTGATGGATAGGCATTCATTTGCAAGGATATTTTGGATATTTTGGCAGCAAAAGGAATATTTCACGTCCGTCGCGTCTGGACATTCGCCAATACCTGACGCGCGCTAGTGTTCCAGTGTGCCGCTACCATCATTGATCCGAAGCGTGCCATTCCGCAATATCACATTCTCCCTTACATGATACTCCTCACCTCTCTTCAACTGTCGTGCCTTGGATCATAATAACCTCGCAGAAGGCCAGGCGGAGGCCGCGTGATGCTAACCCTTCAGCCAAGTCCACCCATGACCTCCCAGCGAAGCTATGGCGTGCATCCGAGTAGCCGCAATGTGAGAGGACCTGTGCCCACGCGTAGCTCTAGTCCGCCCGAATCAATAGGCGGTCTGCAGGATCAAGGGCATGATTTTACATTTGTGTCCCCTCAAAAGCCTGCAAAAAAGTTTTCGAATCGAATTGAGGTACAAGGATGCCATGTTTTGCTGGAGCGGTCGGGAGTAGAGTGAAGTAGGGACTTACCCTTCCTCCACAGGATTATGAACTTAAAGAAATGTTGGGAAGGGGAGGATTTGGGTTTGTTCACAAGGCTGTCAGCAAGAGCAAAGGGACGTATGGACGGGAGGTGGCCATTAAGATGGTAAGGAAGATGAGGATACCGTTGAATCAGCTCTTGGCACCAAAAAGTCTGACAAGTGTGACAGATTGATAAGCGGTTGATGAAGGCAGCCAACATGACCCGTCGAGTTGCGAATGAAGTGGAAATTCACTGGCAGTTGCATCATCCATCTATTCTGGAGCTTTACAATTACTTTGAAGATCAATCCTACGTGTACCTTGTGATGGAATTGTGTCAAAACGGAGAGCTATACCGGTACATTCATCAGAGGAAGTGCCCTTTGACGGAACCAGAGGCGCGCGGGGTGATGGCCCAGATTGTCCGTGGCCTGTTATACCTACACGCAAACGGCATTATTCACCGTGACCTCAAGCTGTCAAATCTGTTACTGACAGATAATTTCGATGTGGTATGTGTCTTGTACCGTAACACTGAATCCACCGCCGCTAACAACATGTTATCCCGGATTCTTAGAAAATTGCAGATTTTGGATTGGCAGTTAAACTGAATGATCCGGAAGGAGAACAGAAAACCATGTGTGGAACACCAAACTACATATCACCGTACGTTTTTTCGGGACTGATAAAGCATATCCCCCTATGAATGACGCTGCTTTCTGTTAGTGAGATCGTGTCTCGACAACCATATGGGCTCACTTCCGATGTGTGGTCTCTGGGATGCATGATAGTCACCATATTGACCGGAACGCCCCCATTTGAGGTATGCAGGTGGTTTGGATCCCAATATGTACGTATCGTGTAACTCAGATGGCGGTCTAGAGCAAGGCAGTGAAAAATACCCTCGACAGAGTAAGCCGTGTAGACTACAGTCTACCTGACAGTCTCTCAGCACATGCAAAGGATTTAGTGCATCGATTGCTGCAAAAGGTATGTTGACTGCCTATTGTGTCCTCCTCTTTTGGGCAGACGGCAGCTTTCTTACACACATTATCTTAGGATCCGAAAAGACGCCTGGCACTCACAAAAGTTCTGAGTCATCCATTCTTTAACCCAACTCTGCCAGTATCTTCTCTACGACCACTTTCCCCAGTCTTTGACAGTACCCAAAGAAGAAGATCTCCATTACGAGAGGTTACTCGACAGCCGACTGCTACAAACAGTTCTGGAGCGGCACCGGGATCATCTGACGTCCTGACAGAACGCGTCGGTTTTAAAGAGAACCAGCGACCTACACCATCTGAAGGAGATAGTAGAGCCAAAAGGGGTCGGGTACGCGCACCGACTCGCGCGGAGCAGGAAGACATGGTAGATCACCGGCCACTGAAGGAGAATGCGGTGAATGGGAGGGATGGCTATCGGGGATCATCTACATCGAGCCCACTCTCTGGTGAGGCAGGAGAATCAGGCAATTCACCGAGGCACAGATCCTCAGATGGATCTCGCACTATCAGTTCGGAACTGCACAATACGCGATATTCCAGAAGTGACGTGCCCGAACTACCTGCATTTTCAACAGTGCGATTGAAATCACTCCGACAAAAGACCAAGCATGGGAATGTTAGTATCCTTGAGACAGGCGAATTGCTTCTGGACTTTATCGGGGAGGAGTACCTAATGCTTATTAGCAGCGACAGTAACGAGGTTAGCAACCTTTACGCCAATATTAATTGGATTCCATAAAGTTTGCTCACACCATTCATTTACTACCAAGATTTCTTTGTTTGATCGATCGGTCGATCCATTGAATTCGTCTGCTAGACCGGTGCAGACATTTGAGCGCGCGACTCTGCCGCCAGGGTACGTTAAAAAGTACCGCTATGGCAGCCGTTTCGTAGAGCTTGTACGATCCAAGACCCCAAAGGTAGGGTCACTCCCTCGGTTTATTACACCGCGTGGTACTCACACAGTTTGTATCCCAGATTATCTTTTACTCACCGCAAGCGAAATGCATATTAATGGAAAATGCTCCGCTTGCAGACTTTGAAATGGTCTTTTACAACGGCACCCGTGCACATTATTCTGTGTCGCGCGGAATGATGGAAGTTAGGCTTTCCAGAGGGGATAGTGAGGGCAGGGAAAGCGCCGAAGTCCACCAGATCCGGTTACCAAGTCCTTCTGTGGCAACAAGCACATGTGAGACGTTGGATATACCCTCCCATGTTGCCCCCGTGGTGCGCCACGTACAAGAGTGCCTGAAACAATGCATGGACGTTGAGAGAAGCGGCAAGCTGGATTCTACAACACGGTATCCAGTCATTCTAAAGAGTTCTCACTGCAGGATTGTGTCGGGAGTGTCGGGAGGAAGGGACGGTGATCGGCGGGAGGCAGACTCGTTTCATCCTAGTGCCATGTCCACATATACGAGGAGTGGGAGTAGTGGGGCGGTGGCCAGTACCAGAAATGGCAACACCCCTCGGCAGGGCATCAACGCTGGTGCTAGCGATAACTGGCCACTTCATGGGGATTATGATGGAAGGCCTGTACAAAGCGGCACTATGCAAAGCCCAATGGGGGAAAAGGTTGGACAAACGGCGCGACATGATACCTACAAACCCAGCGGACAACGCAGTCATCAGAATCGCGGAGGGATCGTGTCGGCCGCAACATCCTCAGTGGGTCGACCACCACAGGCACCTGTACGCGCGGCCGCCAGCGACACGTTTGCTATCAGAAAGGCACCGGCGAACGCGGCTAATGCCGCTGGTGAAGCAAAAATGTCATCCGGAGCATCCGCCTCTGGAGCAAGTGGAGAGTTAAATTTCCAGTTTTTGGCCAATGTGGGCTGGTGTATGAAAACCACCGAAGGGAAATTTGTCATGTTGTTTGGCGACGGTGTACGAATGGTAGTTGACCCGCGTGACCAAACGCTAGAGTGGGCAGAAGCGGATAGAACCGAGCAAGACGGAACGAAAAGGTTTGTTTCCGATTGACTGCAGTGCTATGCTCTTGAATCCTAGTTGAAACTCCAAACTTTTAATCAGGTTCCAAATCGATAAGCATCTCCCCGATTACGCCAAGACCAAGCTGGCGCACTTTCCACAGTTTCTTCAGTTGGCTGGGTTTGCGGGTGCGCATGGTAGTGGTAGTTCCACTGGAGGTGCTCGAGTGCCGACTGGTCCTCGGGGAGGGGCTAGAGGTATGCGATGAGAGGGATCCGAGAACTGGGGACTTAGGCTGTGTCTTTTGATACAGATTGGATGGGGGTTTTTTTTGGAGTTTTTTTTAGAAACTGTTTTGTGTTAATAAATATTTGAGAGTTATGCACGGTGGTGGATGTGGGTTTGTTTTTTTGAATTAGGGTTGTGATTTGAAGCTGTTTGACGTGCTTTGGATCCCAGAGCACACGAAAACGGAGAGATTCGTCTACGGGTTGCTTTTCTGATTTGGACTTTTGTGTTTTTTAACACGCGGACTGTAAAAGTTCCATATACCTACCTGGCTCGCGACCAGGACGTTCTATTTAGGGTTAGTCAAGGGTCAAGAGCAGGTAACCCTAATTTATTTAGCGTGTCGTTGGTATGATTCACTTTTGCCCGTCGGTTTGGCATTACATGGTGCTATACACGATACCACTGCCCTCTTCCAAATTTGTATCGTTTCATCAAGGCAAGTAGGAATGTGAATGGGTATATACATGAACGTTCCGAGCCCGATGCTCTCAAAAAGAGGGTATGTATTTTGATATGAATATGACGGGCAAAACGAATGATTTGTTCAATGTGTTTGAATTTTTATTTTGTTTGGTTGTTATGAGTTTGCGTTTTGTTTTATTCCATGTTTTTTTGGGGTGTGCAGAGTGCATACGTCTCTGTAAAAGAAAAAGAGTGTTTTGAAAATCGTTTACATTCTTACACAAGCGAAAGTACGCGTTAACAAAGATTGGCTCACGTCATCCAACACGTTCAACGCGTTCAAAAACCACATTCAGCTTTTTGTGAGTTTGCTGCTTTGCTTTCTCGTATCTCTTAGTTTTTTTTCCTTTCCTTTTTCGCACTTGCGATGCTCACACCGACATTAACCCCCACCTACACATTCACACCCCCAACACCAAAACCACTTGATCCCCTCCTTCAAAAATGGGGTCTCAATCTCCGGTTGTTGAGAACATCTTATGATGTGTACCTCCCACCCCATGATACCGAGACTTTTCTTGTGGATTTATTGAATAGTGGGATTCTTCCTGTAAAGAATGAAATTTTGTAATGTTTTTTGTCAAGTGTTGATTATTTTGGGATTTGGGTAGGGGCTTGGGGTTGTACGGTCTGTGTCTAGTCAAGTTGTTCCGTGTACGTTTACGACTTTGGAGGTGCTTTCTCGGGTTCGGATGAATCGTATGTTTTGTTGTGTGTGTTTTTCGGTATTGGTATTAGTATTCTCATATCTCATCTTTTAGGAACGCTCACACACGCCTCTGGTACACTCATCCAAACCCTCCACGACACCCACCTAACAACAACCCTCCACAAAACTCTAACAGACACGACGAACACCATCTGGACAGACCCTGAGCGATCAGAATTTTTGTTCCGGGTATTCAAATTGATTGTGATTGGGGGTCCACTGAATCAATTCGAGGAAACACTTGAACCCTACCTAAATGTTGTTAAAGAGATTTATAAATCCTGTGTTAATGTACGGAAATCGGGGGACGGGTTGGTGATTCGGTCTAGTGTTTATGCTGTTACTGCGGTCAGAAATACCGGGGGGCCGTTGTTTGAGTCCGGGCATGAGCAGAATGTTTGTTTTGTGTGTGTTGAGCCTTTGGAGAGGGTTGTTAAGGTGTTGTATCATTCTACTGTTTATTAGAATATTGGGGGATACGTGTTGCATTCCGCACCCACCGTGCTGCTGTCCACCTGTTTGGTTAGGTGTGGGGCGGAACCTGACGGCGCTGGGTTGAGGTAGTTTCGACGCAGCCACAGGCCGCGAAGAAACTCTGCAGGTTTCTGATTCCTCCAAGAGCCATCCTGGGGACTTGACCCCAAAGGTTTATGCCCCACTTTGCTAGCAAGCCCCCCCTTGGGAGGCTACCCGCCCTGGGGTAGCCCCTATGGGACGCAGCCCCCGTGTGGGGGTACTGCCCACTTGCGGGATTCCCTTTCGCAGTTGATTGTCCTTGGGGGTGTGGATGACGATTTGTCAAGCTTGCTTTGCCCGAGTTGAACTCATTGTTTCCCATCGTGGATAGAACCCATCCTTGTAAACTTGATGTATGTAACGTGATAATGAAGAGAACAGCATGCTTGTATAAAACTCTGATACCCAACGTAATGTAACAAAAATACTTGCATTTTTCTCTTTAACAGTGTTTTTGATGCCAATGCCCATAGATGCCAATGTCAGGGAATGGTCTTAATATTTTGCATCCATGACACACCACAACAGAAAAAACCCTCGTGTGCGATTACTCACATTACAAAAACCGAAAACCCCATTAAATACAAAACGAAAATTAAACAAAGTCATTCAAAACCATGTACACCCTCCCATCATAAACCCCTTGAACAGCCCGCCTTACAAACTCGATACCCACATCCCGCACAACGCATTTGAGTACCTTTTGATAATCACTTGCACAAATTGGATCCACGCATCCAAGGACAATACGATCTACATGTCGGGATATCTCTTTGAGGTGTTGGTTGGATTGGAGGAGGGTGTACAGGGCCCGGGCTCGTCCGGTTGAGGTGGACGATAAAATGTGGGTTAAGATGTCGGGGTCCAGAGTTTGATGAGAGCAAACGTGGGAGAGAAAGATGAGGAAGGGGTCTCCGCGGTGTACCCATCGTTTGGCAAATGAAAAGAAGACAGTGTCGTAAATGGGGGTTTGGGAGGATACCTGAGAAAGGATTCGTAGCATGCTTTCCTGATCTGTTGTGGTGGTGGTGGTGGTGTTGGTTATGAATTCCAATTCTCCTAGTACTCCAAACACAATATCCTTTACAAGGGCTTTATCACCCCCTTGCAAAAGACATTTTATCAACCCCTCCCATTCGTGCCCTCTCACGCCGCCCCATAATGCAAACCCCCTCCATAACCGCCAATGAAAGTCGGGTACACTCGTCTCATACACACGCGTCAAAAACGCGAGTACATTTTTTTGGACACTAGGATGCACCAAATCCACGAGTCCTTGCATGATGATTTCGGAATGAAGGATATAGGAGCGCAAGTCCTCGAATGCGTATCCCAATAACGTCATGATGTTCTCCCAATGGGTCATGACCGTTTCGATACAGGAAATGGTTTTTTGCGTATGATGTTGCACGAGATGACAAAAGAGTGTTTTGAAAGGTGGTGGATTTTGAACCATTTTCGATAGGGTGCGTGTCAAGAGTTGGGGGTCCGTGTTGATCCAATCGAGTATCATGCCTTCTAGGCCATTTTTGACATGTCCTGACGTGAGGTGCAAGACGCTCACGACGGATTCCATCCATTCTATTGGACAGGTCTCCCAGGCTTGACGCCATATACGCAGTACAGGATCTGGATCACTGTATGTGTCTAGTGCCATCACCCATTTCGCGAGGCCGGTTTGGGGTGTATGGGGTATGAAGAGACGGGGATGGTGTCGCAAGAGCTGGAACGCGAGGAGGTGACCTGTGGATTGGGTGTATGGACTTGATAGAATGCTCTATAAAAAGAGTTGTCAGGTTTACGTTTAGCCATTGTAATAGGGGCTGATTGTTGAAAAATAGTTGGATGGGGATGAAAATACTTGCTTCTAGGATGGGTTCAACCCAGTACTCTTCAAACCATTCCCCAGATTTTTTTGCTTCTAATACTTGAAACAACTAGTTACAAACGCCCATCATCAATGTTAAACAGCCTTTTTGTAAAAAAAATTGGAAACGCACGGGTATACATACCCTCTCAAGAACCTTTATGTCCTCTTCTCCATTCATTGTACCATCCGCCGAAAGCACCTTTATCAAAAACTCTTTGGAATCCTTTAAACACTTGCCTCCAAATACTCCAAGAATCGCTTCATCCATCCTCTCAACCAAAACCCTTTTGGAAACCCCTTGTCGGCTCCCAATCAGAAACGGTAATAACCCAACATACCCAGCAGCACACGTCCTCTTGACCAATCCCACCGCATCCATCCTCGTCTCTCCTTTCTGAATCCCAAGTTGATAGTCCACTTGCTCCATGACCCATTCCCATACACTGGTCTTGACCCCCTCGGAAACTCCATTCAAACAATCCATCCAAAACCGTACCCAATGATCAACAGCAGTTGCAAACCTCTTTAACACAACGATACGGTTCTGATCATCCATGGTTTGGATCCCATCCACCAAAGCATAAAATGGCGACTCGTGACGATGGTAGGCATCCGGTTTCATCTGCGATAATAATAAGCAAAGGATGGTGGGTGCGTGGATTGGATGCGTTTCAATGAATTTCACTAGTACGAGGTCGAGCATGTACTTTTCTTTGCCTGGGTACCGCCCACTACAGAGCGGTGTGAGGTAGTAGGTAATGGACTCTGGTGTCATGGTATGTACGGCTTGGGTCCAGGCTTGTACAGCTGTGGTCAAGAGTTTGGTTCGGATGGACGGGTCCTTTGGTGGGGTGGATAGGATTCCGCTCGTGCTGAAAGGGTTGCCTTTAATGGGTGCTTTGGTACCGTCGTCTGGAATACCCCGTTTGCGTTTACGTGTGAAAAGGGTGTTGGTGGGTTTCCAGTACGGTACGAGATGGCGGAATCGGTCTGTATGCGCCTCCAGTAGTTTCGTCATGGTCGTGGCGACGTGTATCGTGTCGTGTGTGCTAGTATCAAAGGGTGACGGGTGTTGTTTGGTAATCAGTTGCATCATTTGTTTTGTAGCGTCCACATGTATCTTGTCGCGTTCACATAGGACTTGCAATGCTTCGAGGAGACGCAAGGCCCGCATCTCGTCCTTGCACAACGTGACAAACATTTGGGCATCAAGTGACCCAATACCGACGTTCAGGAAATACACATGCCACGGAATCGCATACGGCCAGTCCGTGGTACCCATCGCGGCAGTCTCGTTATAGGCAACAACGAGCGGACACTCGTTTGGCGCCCCCTTCCATTCTCGAAACTGTTTCCCGAGCCCTTTCCACGTTGTCTGCGTACACGAGCTCCATACCTGATGCGGTCGAGTTGCACGGACGTACGCACGAAGCGTCTGCACAAGAGGTCCACACCCCTGGGAAAAGGTATCCATCACAGTCGAAAACTCTCGCATGGCCAGATCGTGCACACGAGATTTCATATTTGAATTCCCGGGATCACATGCGTATCGGTGTACCCCCGTCCGTGTTATGGCATTTGATTTACAACAGGTAGGGTAGAGGAATGGGATAAAGGCATCTTGGAGGATCGCACAGTACATGGCCAACCGCCGCGCAAACGCATCCCGTGCATCATCACTCAATACAAGTCGTCTCGATAAGGCGCATAGCCAGTCGTAATGGTCATGGATAGGATGTTGGGTGCGAAACGTACACGCTTTTTCAAAAAACGCTTGACCGTTCTCAAACCGTAGTTGGATTCTGGTCCGGTTCGTAAACACCAAATCGGTAAACAGCACGTCCCGCGCCAAACACGACGGCATAAAGTATCCTTTTCCCTCAATGTCCGATATGTTGTACGATAGCAGTGTTGTCCTCCACTCACGAACCGATTCCTCATCTAATAGCACAATCGGATCACTACTTTGCGGAGGAAGAGGTAACGTCCCGAGATTGAAAAAGAGATTAAAAAACTATTTAAAAAAAAACAAGCGTGAATACACCAACAAAACACACACACACACACATGTGCCCATTCTCAGACACCAGCACAAAACCAAAACAAAAAAAACAAACCTGCTGAACATTGTCCACAGGCCCCCAATTCCCCATCGGCCGCACATCCTGACAAAACATGGCAAACACATGCGCCCCAATCATTCCCATAGGACACAACAAAACCGTCTTATCCCCCTCCGCAATCCGTTGCACCAACCGTAATTCCACGGGTGCAAGCATCTTTGACGCCCGCGGGTTCTTATCTGGCATGGCAGCGTACCGTGCAAGGTAATTCAACATGAGGAACCCACATACCATTCCGTGCGTAGCTTTTTGGGACATGACCACGTCTTCTACTACACGGAGCCAGTGGGTGTACCCCGCCAACGACACCGCCCCTCCATCTTGTATATCCATGAACGCCAACCTCTGAAACGCCAACCGACATAGCACACTGAAAATCTCGACTTGTGCATGTCTCAATACCTCTGCTATGGCTTCCACAGCACGGATCTGGTCCGATGCTAAATGTGAATGCAAGAGAGGGGTTAGGTTCGTGATGAGTGCGTCGGTGATGGTTGGGTGCGTTAGGAGGGGAGCGAGTGGCGTGGTTTTGGGAGACTGGATAAAGGATTGAATTAGAGTGGGGACATGTTGAGAGGGGAGTTGGATATTGGACATTTTATTTTTGAAAGGGACATTGCGCACTCAAAGGTTTTGATAATGTGTAAAACAATGTGGAGATGCAGTGGACGGAGAGCGACGAGGGAGAGCATTGTCATCTTGGTCACGTGTGGACATTGCTAACCCTAACCCTTGTGTATTACTTTACGACCAGCGCAATGATGCGCAATGCCCCAATATCCATCCTTTATCGCCATTGATGAGAAATCTATTGTGATTCCTTGTTCAACAAATGCGCAAAATTAGGTATCCACTTGTATCCAATAGTTGCTTTTGCAAAAAGGGCCTGCAATCTCATGTACTTGATCACGCTTCAAGGAGAGTTTTGTGGAAAAACAGCAATCGAAATATATATTGACAGATCTACAAATCCATGTACGAGGTCCTTGTATCAAAATGTATCACAAAAAAATGAAAAATGAAACTAAATGTCCTCTTCATCGTCCTCTTCATCGTCCTCTTCATCCTCCCAGTCGTCATCATCCCCTTGCTCCATCATGGCTGCAATGGCACCAAGGGCTTTGCCCACTTCCTCCAACTGGAATGCCTCAGGGTCCCACCCACCCTTGTTGACATCCTTTGGTGTGTCGTCGGTAGTGTCGTCTTCGTCATCATCAAGGTCCGCGCCAGAGAGCATGGCTTCAATGGCGCGCCTGGAAGCGCCGCCCCAAGAGTCGAGAGCACTGTTGGAGAGTCCCACGTTTTCGGCGGCAAAGTTGAGGGCATCGAGGCGGGACGCAAACTTGCCAGACGGGGTGCCACTGGCGGCCAGCAAAAAGTCCTTGTAACCCGCCGGGCCGCCGACAGAGTCGGGGGGACAGGCACGGGCACCGGCAATGATTTTGGGGAATTCGGGTTGGTGGTCGTGCGCGTGCTCGTGCTCGTCGTCTCCGTCCTCATCATGGCCGCAACAGGCGTCTGGCAACACTTGCTCAGATGTCTCTTCCACGACAATTTGGTGGACCCAGTCGCCCTTTTCGTAAATAAAGGTAAAGGTGTCGCCAACCTGCGACACGGCCAAACCGACCGTGGTGGTCTCTTCGTCTTCGCAAATTTCGTGGCGCTCATCGTACTCGCCGTCTTGATCGTCGGGAATGACAAAGTCGTCAGGGATGGTGGTGAAGCGAACGACGCCGTGGTCATAGATTTCAAACTCGTGCACATTGGGGGTGCCGCACCAGCCAAAGGCCATGATAATGTACTCGCGCAGCTCACCGAGGGTCGTGTTGGCGGTGACTTTGATGGTTCGCCAAATGGTGGGTTCGACGCCCAACAGGGATATCTTGAGGGTGTAAATTGTGGTAGTGTTTGGGTCTTGCTCGAGTTTCTCGAGGGCAGCCGAGGCTTGTTGGATGAGGCTGTCAGCAACGTCGGCGGGCACGGGTTCAGGGACCTCTTGGCCGTCTGACAATTCCGCAGCCTGTTCCTTGATCATGTTGAGGATCATGATGGCCATGTACCCAGATCCGGCCGCGACGAGGTTGCCGAGGGCCTGGTTTGCCTTTGCCGAGGCGAGGATGGAATTAAAGTAGACACCGGCATCGGCGGGTTTGAGGCTGTTGAGAGCGTCGACGGGGCGACCGTAGATGCGTTCGACGAGCTCACCGTCACGGACGGCGGCACGCCAAGCACTGAGGGCGTTGGAGGCTTGAGCACGGGCAGTGAGAATTTGCAAGCGGAGGGAAGCATGGGGATCGTCATTGTCGTCCTCTTCCTCGTCCTCGATTTCGCATGTTGTCAAGGCCTGGGTCAAGATGGAGATTGCGTCTTCGTGATTGCCTGCCTTGATGGCGGCGAGACCCTTGTTGTAGAGTTGCTCGCCGTCCGTCTTGTCGGGGAGGGCGGCGATTTGCTCTTTTGCCTTTTCAAACTCTTTCTCTGTTGCTGGTTCAAGTGATTTTAGCGCCCATCTGCAAAAAGGCCCATGACGAGCGTTAGCGAGTCGTGGCCTTAACGTAACAATGTGCAACGAACCCATGACGAGCGTCAGCGAGTCATGGCCCTAACCCAACAGAGTGCAGCGAACGGCAGTGAGTTGCACAGAGTGCAACCTTTTACGCAAACGACAGTTGCAGTGCGCTCTCGCACTCGCCAGAGCTCCATGACGAGCGTCAGCGCGTCATAGCCCTAATCCCAACAAAGTGCAACGAACGGTAGTAAGTTGCACAGAGGCAACTTTCCACGCACAACGATAGTTGCAGTGCCGTCCCACTCCATGACGAGCGTTAGCGAGTCATGGCCCTAACCCTAACCTAACGCGAACCCTACTAACCCTAACCCTAACCCTAACCAGAGGCAACTTTCCACGCACAACGATAGTTGCAGTGCCGTCCCTCTCCATGACGAGCGTTAGCGAGTCATGGCCCTAATCCCAATCCTAACCCCAACCTAACGCGAACCCGAACCCAATCCTAACCCGAACCCGAAAGCTAACCCTAAGAACCCTAATCCCAACCTAACCCAACCTAACCCTAAGAACCCTAATCCCAACCCTAACTCACCTAAATTTAGAAAACTGTAGGGTTCCCTTCCAAAACCCGTCAAACTCTTGCTCGTCGTCAAACACCTTGTACTGCTTTGCGACAAATCCATAGACAAAGTCTTTTCCAACCTCTAATTCTACAGTGCGCCTTGAACCAATGGGACCACAAAGAGTAGCCTTGTCTTGAGATAAAACCAAGCTAATGAGAGCCTGCATGCCTGGTTCTGGATGCACGTCACTGTTTGTGAGGTATGAATACGAGTCTGATTCTGGAACACGGACTATGGCTGCATTGTCAATGCCTCCAGCCGTGACTGTGGGAGGGATAGTGTCCACCTGAACTGTCATTGTTGGGGGAGAATGACAATCAAGAACGAGTGTGTGGGAGAGAGAGAGAGAAATAAAAAAGAATAAAAATCCAATTAAACTGAATATGGATAATCACGTGATAATGTGCACGTGTGCGCAGTCCTTTTGAAGAGAGAGAGCGAGAGAGAGAGAGAGAGAGAAAGAGAGAGAGAGAGAGAGTGAGCGAGAATGAGAGAGAGAGAGGGAGAGAGAGGGAGAGGGAAGTGAGAGAATAAAAAGAATGAATAATCCCATTCAACAAAGAGAGAGAGAGAAAGAGAGAGAGAGAGAGAGTGAGCGAGAATGAGAGAGAGAGAGAGAGAGAGGGAGAGAGAGGGAGAGGGAAGTGAGAGAATAAAAAGAATGAATAATCCCATTCAACAAAGAGAGAGAGAGAAGAGAGAAATCTCCCTACACTTTATTCACTACACTCACTACATACTAATGATACTCTATACACAGAGAGAGGGACAGAAAACTACACAGGACTATATAACACACACACACACAGAGAATCTCATAGCCTGTCTTTTCACACATTCAAATCCCTTCTTTTACACACACACACAACAGTCTCTTATAGTCTCTCTCTCTCTCACATTCATTCATTCACAAGTCTCTCTCTTCTCTCTTGCTCCAAATCGATCCTTTATTCTTATCATCATCGGTTTACTTGCTCTTTACGCGCGTTTATCGTGTGCTTAGTATTATTTATTAACCGCTTTTTTCATTTTCACACTCTCTCTTCATTCTCTTTTGCATTATTCTCTTTCGCATTGTCTTGCGCTTCATTCGCATTCGCTCAGAGTCATGCCTCCGTATTCTCACCCACACTCGGGCTCACTCTCGGACAGCAACATGACTCGCAGGCACACATTTACTCACTCTCCCACTCTCAGGAGAAGAGTGGTTTCTGACGTCCTCCCGGGATTCGAGAGCAAACTGCACACTCCCACGAGTCTTACTGGCAAGACTCCCTCTTTTACTCTTCAGGACGGTCTCGCTTTCATTGGTTACGCTGCTCAAGCAATCGCTCAGGACGAATTCTCTAAATGCTTTACTCAGAGACCTCGCAGGAGATTCTCTCCAAAGACAATACTACTAGGGCCCTTGTATTGGATGGGCTGGGTGGTTCGCTATTGTCTCTTGTTTCCTTATCGTTTGGTTTTATTGCTGGCTGCAACGGTGGTTTTTTTTGTTGCTTTGCCCATTGTCTTGCATTTTGAGAATGAACACTGGCAGGTATGTACGGAGCGCTTGTGAGCGTTAGCGCACGAGCGACAGCGAGGGAGGGAGAAAAAGTTTGGAGCGCTAGCGAGCAATAGCAAAACGAGTTTTGAGCGCTAGCAAAACAAACGAACGCTTTGCGCTCGTGCTCGTGCTCGTGCACTCGCACTTGGAGCATGGCTGTCGCCAATGCGTCTAGCATACAGGCCCTGGTTGTGAGCGCTTTGCTGGCAAATTAGAAAAGAGGAGGCGCTCATGCTCTCGCACTCTCGTGCTCGTGCACTCACTCACACCTCACTCACTCTTTTCATCACCAGCGCTGGCTCTTTAAATTCTACTGCAAAGCCTTCCTCCTCTCCTGGGGAAGTCGCATCCGCTACCACGGCAAAAAGCACAAAGTGTCCGAACCCCACATTTTTGTCGCAAACCACACATCCGTGATCGACTACCTCGTGCTCAGTGCCCACGATTTTCCGCATGCGACCGTGGCCCAAAAGCATGGTGGGGTGATTGGGTACTTTGAGGATAAAGTGCTGACGTTGAATGGGTCGCTCATGTTTAATCGGAATGAAAAGAATGATCGGAGTGTTTTGGCTGAAAAGTAAGTATCAAACAGGACCGCCCAAACAACAGTTGGAGGGGGGGGGGGCAACTCCACGAGTGATGCTGTGGGAAAGTGTGAAATGGGGCTTTTGCCCCTGCTTTTTCCAATTTGTCAAGAGTGTGTCGTCGTATGCGTCGCACCCACTCGCACCCACTCACCACTTTTTCTAGAATGCGCCAACACGTCCAAAACCCCAGAAACGTCCCCCTCCTCATCTTCCCCGAAGGCACCTGCGTCAACAACGAATACACGGTCCTCTTCCACAAGGGCGCCTTTGACCTCGACGCCGCCGTCGCCCCCGTCGCCATCAAATACAACAAACGCTGGGCAGACGCTTATTGGCACAGTAAAACCCAAACCTTTACCAAACACCTCTTGTATCTTATGACGCGGTGGGGGCTGGTAGCGGATGTGTGGTATTTGCCGCCGAGAACGAAAAAGCCTGGTCAGTCGGCTGTGGAGTTTGCGAATGAGGTCAAGGCGGAGATTTCGGCTGTTGCGCAGTTGAAGAATTTGAGCTGGGATGGGTATTTCAAGGTGCGTTGGGAATAGCGTGAGGGGTAGCAAACGACGAGTGTGTGGGTCAGAGCGACATGCGCTACTTTGGCGGCGGCGGCCACGATACACGAGTGGGAGCCGTGCAAAACCTATTACTCGTGTTGCAAACAGGAGAGGCATCTGGAGAGCCGGCCAATGTGTGCCAGTTGAGGTGCTCCCCCGGTCAACGTCACACTTGCCTAAAAAACCCTTTCTCATTTTCCAGAACTTTGCACCGGCAAAGGAAAAGCAAGTACGGTTGCAAGAGCACCCTCAAACGCGCTACGGCGTTGTCCTCATGAACCGCATGCGTAATCGACCCACCCCGGATCGAATGGGCCACCTGCGCCGGTCTGCAAGCATCTCCATTGGCGCAGAAGCCTCCCTCAAGGCATCGCGAGACGTGGCGTACGCGAAACCCGACTGGATGGACCCCACCAGCGAGTCGACCACGATCAAGAATGAGATTCTCGTCGCCCTCGAGGACCACCGGTCAACGGAAATGATTGATGAAATCTCGCACAAAAAGAATGACGTTGTCAAAACATGGAAACGATACTCAAAAATGCGCTCGGCAGATGTCATTCAGCGACGCATTGAAAACAGTTCATGGCGACTCTGGTTTAAACGGCGCATCCAGCAGCAAGCCAGCCGAGAAAAAGGCCTGGTGCATACACTCGATGACGAAGAATCCTTGTCCCTCTCCATGCTGAGCGCCTATAACCTCATGGCCTACTTTCCGCCCTCAATCTTTTCACCGCCCGTCGAAAGCAGCCGACCTCGCAGTCGGAGTATGGGTACCCGGCCCCTTCGATCGACCGGGTTCCCGTGGAATGGCATTGAAGACCCGCGGTCGGAATCGGATTGGAAACGGGAACATGCTCCCATGGTTCCGGCTCGTTAGACACAAAAACGGTTCCGGCTCTTGTTAAACATGTTCTTTTGTGTGTGTGTGTTTGTTTGTGTATAGAGAGAGAGATGGTAGTCAGAGTTTTGGTGGTACCGGGGACATTCAGCAGCAGCAACAGGTGACATTTTTTTTTTTGTATTGATACCTTTTGGATATTTCTCGTTTGTTACATCCTGCAAAACTGTACATATATATTGTGTGTGTGTGTGGGGAGCCAAAGTTTATGAACATACAAAAAGTAAAAACTTGACTATTTGTAAGAGTGTGCTGTGGGAGCTGTTTTCTTGCCGTCTAGCAGGATATGATTTTGGAGAGCTACAGTGTTTTTTTTATCACTGACAAGTTGAGAGTCATTACCCACATGCATGGAATAGTTTGTGAGATACTGCAATTCACAAAAGTTCAGTAGTGGTTTACATGCATATTTGTTTATCCCATTCAACACCTATTGTTGAAATCGAACCGCTTGACCGACAAAGTAAGCCACGTGACTCGTCCGAAGATCCTGGACACGCACATTATAACCCCCTCATTCTCCGACCCACCTCCCCTTGCCCTAGTCTGCAAATACGAACATTTCAGACGACCATCCACCCCACTAAAGCCAACGACACACACACACACACAAATGGCCGACGACGTTCTAAGCGGCCGCTTTTCCGACTTGCATTTAAGCTCCCAAGCCAACCGAGTCGGAGGCATGGTGGGGACCCACCTACCCACCGAAGATCTCGGCAGCAGTTCTGGCCACCCACCCGCTCGTCCACGACGACCGAATGCAGTGGCCATGAATGTCCTCAACGATGATATCCCACGGGTGATTGATGAGACTGCCGAACAAGTTCGAGTGGACTTTGAGCGGTTTTTAGCAAGGTACATTTGGCATTCTGTTTTTGAACGCTTGGTACGAGGGGGGCTTTTGAGTGACTGTATTTTCAATTATATAGCTATACAGAATCCGGTGAACACCCCTACCTTAACCAAATCAAATACCTCCGAAAAAACGACATTACAACCG
Organism: Spizellomyces sp. 'palustris'; assembly: GCA_006535965.1. NCBI lineage: Eukaryota > Fungi > Chytridiomycota > Chytridiomycetes > Spizellomycetales > Spizellomycetaceae > Spizellomyces > Spizellomyces sp. 'palustris'. Next base: position 65,136 of record QEAR01000087.1, on the reverse strand, counting down.
TCTATGTTGATTTCGCCCATGTGTCCCAAACGGATGAGATGCTTGCTCGAACCATCCTCAGTCAATTCTACCGTATGGAACCTTACCTCCGCAAAGCCGTTCAAAACATGGTACGAGAACACGACCCAGAGTACCTCAACATCAAGGTCGGCAACCACGTTGTTGACAATAACCTTGTCCGCGAGTTTTGGATTGGGTGGTATGGGTTGGCCAATGTCCGTAAACTACGGGAATTGAAAATGAATTTATTGGGGCAGTTGACCTCGTTATCTGGGACTGTCACGCGAACGTCTGAAGTTCGTCCTGAATTATTGTATGGGACGTTTCGATGTGAGGATTGTTTTTCGATTATAAAGGACGTGGAACAAGAGTTCAAGTACACGGAACCGACAACGTGTTATAATGTTACTTGTGGAAATACGTCCAATTTCCACCTTTTGGTCGATCAATCCAAATTTGCCGATTGGCAAAAGATTCGGTTACAGGAGAATGCGAATCAAGTACCGAGTGGTGCCATGCCACGAAGCATTGATGTGATTCTCCGCAACGAGGCCGTCGAGCGCGCCAAAGCCGGTGACAAGATTATCGTCACGGGAACCCCGATTGTCGTCCCAGATGTGACTCAGCTCATTGGAAATCGCATGGAAGCCCAACGCAGTGATTCGGGTGGACGATCAAAGGACGGGTTTGCCCAGGATGGTGTCACGGGTCTCAAGGCCCTCGGTGTCCGGGACCTGACGTACAAAATGACCTTTTTAGGCTGTTTTGTCCGCCCCGCTGAAGCCAAAAGCTCTCTATCGGCCCTCCACGACCTATTTGAATCCGAGGACGCTGAATCCGCCGTCTTGGCCCAATTTACACCTGAAGAACTAGAAGAGCTCCGACAAATGCAATCTGATCGTCTCGTGTACCAGAAATTGGTCAATAGTGTTGCGCCCCATATTTTTGGACATGAGGATATCAAAAAGGGGATTCTCCTCCAGCTTTTGGGGGGTGTTCATAAAGTTACGCCCGAGGGGATCAATTTGAGGGGGGATATTAATGTGTGTATTGTTGGGGATCCGAGTACGGCTAAATCTCAGTTTCTAAAGTATGTGTGTTTTTGTTTTGAACGACGAGGGGCGTGCGAGCTTATCTGTTTTTGTTTTATAGGTACGTTGCCAATATGATGCCCCGTGCCATTTACACATCCGGCAAAGCCTCGAGTGCGGCTGGGTTGACGGCCAGTGTGGTCAAGGATGAGGAAACGGGGGAATTTACGATTGAAGCTGGAGCGCTCATGTTGGCCGATAATGGCATTTGTTGCATTGACGAGTTTGATAAGATGGATGTGCATGATCAGGTTGCTATTCATGAAGCTATGGAGCAACAGACGATTAGTATTGCCAAGGCTGGGATTCAGGTATATGTCTAGTCTGTTGATGTTTTATACTTTTGACTGATCATAAATGTATTATTGTATTTTAGGCGACATTGAATGCCCGTACCTCGATTTTAGCAGCCGCGAACCCAATCTACGGGCGCTACGACAAGAAACTAACCCTAAAACAAAACATCAACATGTCACCCCCCATCATGTCCCGTTTCGACATTTTTTTTGTCATTCTGGACGAATGCAACGAACTCGTCGACTGGAACATTGCCCGTCACATTATCAATTTCCATCGACACCAACTTGATATTGTTTCCGAGTACTCTGTTGATCAACTTTTGCGGTACCTGAAATTTGCCCGGGCCCTTCGCCCCGTCATGACTTGCGCGGCCCGCACATTTTTGGTGACGCAGTATAGGAATTTGAGACAGGCGGATGCGACGGGAATTAATAAGAGTAGTTATCGGATTACGGTGCGGCAGTTGGAGAGTATGATTCGGTTATCCGAGGCATTGGCGAAATTGAATGCGTGTCGAGAGGTAAATCTTGCTGTTTAGTTTATGGTTTTAAAATGTTTATATATTTTTGGGGGTTTAGATTACGGTTGAGCATGTCAAGGAAGCCTCTCTTATTCTCCAAACCTCTATTGTACACGTTGAACGAGACGCCATTGACATTGAACCCGAATCCACTGACCCATTAGAAACTTCTGATCCAACAACCACAACAACAACAATCCCCACGGACCCCTCATCAACAACAACAAACCCAACAACCCTCCAACTCTCTGCCGAAGAATACGCCCGCATCGTCCAATCCATCCTCTTACACATCCACCAACAAGAAACCATGACAGGAACACCTGGACTCAAACGATCAGAATTGGTGGAATGGTACCTGGAATCCCAAGAAGATGCAATCGAAACTGAACAGGAATTGTTTTTGCAACGTAAAATTTGCAAGAGTGTGTTACGGCGTATGGTTGTACGTGAAGGGGTGCTACTAGAGTTGCGGGATCAGACTCGGTTGGATGACCAAGAACAAGTAGTGGATCATGATCCGGTTTTGGTCGTGTCACCCAATTATGATTGGGATGAATAACAAATGTATTTTCAAGTGTGAAATGGATTTTACGAGTGTTTGTTTATTGAATGTGACGCCATGCTCGTAGTACCTTGCCCAACAATTTCTTGTCTGCCCACGTTTTAGCAAATACGAGTTTACGCGCCGTATCAAACCGGGCACGATGCGTCGCTTTGATCCATTTCCTAACCCATTTTCGCGTTTCTTGGTGGTTGGCTTTTTGGATACGTTCAACGGTATCCTGTTGTCGTTCTTGTCGTTGTCGTTGTCGTGCCTTTTGTATCCAAACCCGCCATACCCGCCTCTTGACTCTTGTTTCCATCGCGTCTTGTACGGTACGTGATACCCTATCCAATACATGACACCTCCATTGACGCCTCCATACCCTAAATGCAGTACGCAACACCCCAATGGCTTCTACATGCCCTGCAACCTGATACCCCTCTACAAAAAAAATAAAAAATGAAGAGTCCATTGCTTTTAGAGTAAAAAGGTTGATGGGTTTTTTTTACCTTCGATTCGCATCCACCGCTCCTTCCAAACCGTAAACAGCCATTCCAAATGCCTCAGTCTCCACTCTGAAACCACCTACCAAAAACCCAAAACCGGTCAACCGCCAGCAAAAAAAGGTTTTCACGAAAAATTCAAAAATTCAAAAAAACATACCATATTCAAACCCCGCTCAAGTCTCACAGTCTTGTACCGTAACCTCCAAACCCCAAACCAAAACCTCTGCCGAGTTTTCGTAACCGATTCAAATAATTCTTGTCGCGTATTCTACAAAACCCATCATCACCAACCACCCCTTTACAAACCAGTAAACAACAACAGTACATACAGATTGAGACACAACACCCCATCGCCATTGTCTCCACATGCGTGCCAATACTCGCTGTTGGATGACACGTTGGTGGGTGTGGATGCGAGTGCTTTGATGCCATGTCGTAAAGGCCCAAATGAGATATCTCTGGTGTGTTGTGCGAGAAAAATCAGTTTGAAGGGTTTGGAGGGTGCGGGTTTCAAAAGTGTACGTATGCCAAGCTAAAATATAAAGATATATATGAATATTGTTTTCATAAACCGAAACAATTCAAAAAAAAACCTTTGAAAACTCTCGTACACCGCGCCAAAAGTATAACCCGCATCAACCTCTTCACAGCAACAATCTTGCGCTTGTACCCCCGTTTCCTCTTGACGCGTTTTTGCCATTGCTGGAATCCACATATCAAAACCGTTTTATCTCGATGCACCCTACATCGTCGTAACATGCCACGATGGACACTCGTTCGATACCAACCCTTAAACCACGCCCGTAATCGCAACACTCTCCACCGTGTCATGCCATGCTCCAAGGTGCGACGCTGGACGGATCGCATCAAGGTCTTGGCACGCCAAACCCGGAACATTTGTTCAAGACAATGTCCATCCCACTGTATCACAGCCTTGTTCAACAGTACCCCCTTGTCTCTACATAGCGACCACAAACCCCTAAACGCCCGCTCAAGCATCTTGCGACGATAAAAACACCCCGCCAATCCCTCCGCCTTCTTTTCCCGCCTCTTTTGACGTTGTTTCTCTAGTGCACCCTTCCAACGTGCCCATACCCCCTTGACCAACCCCATTCGGTACACCCCACCCGCAACAACACTCTGTTCCAATCGTCGCAGCACACGCATCTTCCACGCTCCACATACGCGATTCAATAAATTCCACGCGTAAATCATATCCGCGTGGTCCAATTGCTCACGAACAGTATACACGGCCCGTCTCCAGTGCATTGTATACATCCTTACTGTCCGTGTGCGGTGGACGAACGTAAACGTGTCGAGCATGTGGGTGTGGAGGGTCTGACGACACCATTGGGCATGCCAGCGCGTAAAATATCGGTTGAGAACCATGATGGTGTGCGTGGATTGAGCTGTTTCGTATTGTTTCCGTCGGGTTTGGACGAGCGTGTGAAGAGTGGGTGCTTCTGGTGATAGGTTCGGGTTGTTTTGGGTGGACGGCATGCTAATAGGACCGTCAAGCGGGGCATGCACGGTGGTTGTGGCGAGGATCCGACTGTACGTGTCGAGCTTCTGGTAAGCGACCAAGTTCCGAGGAATCTTGCAAAAAAATCCCCCAATCAATATCATGTGGAACAAACACAATAAACATGCAGACACAAATCATCCAACCTGAACTCGAACAAAATGGGAAATAAACATTGCATGCACCGAAAGCCGGATCCCACTCCCCACATTTCCAACTTGCACAACCCACCTAACAAACCGGCACTTTTCAACAAAACCATAAAGTACACGACATGAAACCCATCCATACTCACTGTAACACATCGGGAACAAGTTCCCCCCACGACTTCCACACCCAGCGACGAAAGGCAAGACGATACACCCGCTGATGGTACAACCGCACCGCAAGCCGATCGCGAGCCCGGTTCCAACACGTGTACTGCCACACTGTCCAGCATTTAGAGAGGACTTTTTGCCGACACCAACGCCGAGAAACCACATTCTGTACACGGTCGTTTAGCACACCATCAAAAACGTGCACCGTCAAGATGATCAGTTACCATATAAACAACACGCCACTCTATAAACGCTTCTGCAACCATGCGATGGCAAACCCGCTCACGAAAACTCAGCTCCTATAGTCACATTGAGCATCCAACCACAAGAAACACATCAAACAAATCCATACTTGCCTTGTATTGCAACCGTCGAGACCGCACCACCAACGACCACACCATAAACACCATTTCACACCTCTTTTGTCGACGGGCATGCTCAAACGCATGTTGACGCCGTCGTAGACTGACCATGGCCTGCGTATACCCCCGCCACGCGGAAAACACAGACCCTCTTTGTTTGGCATGCCGAAACGTGATGCCCATCTGTACCCGTCGTTGAACAGCGGTACGCCAAAAGAAAAACACAGACGCCGGCGCGCGTTGTTGCTGACGGTTTCTAAACGCGTCTGCTAGAGCTTTTTGGCGAAAAAACACAGGAATTGAACATTAAAGGTTCCCATCTACGCTCTTCAAAACACATACCTGGAAGGTCATCTCGAACAATGCGAAACCTCTGCACCCATATCCCGGTAACCCTAACCAACAATACCCACCGGTATCTGGCAATCCGCTTACGAAGCACCCAATGCAAGTGCCATGAACAAAAGTATTTTTCTTGCACGTAGCATTTCAGCCGTGTTTCTAATGTAAATATTTTGGTCCCGATGGCCTGCATGCCGTCCACCCATTCGTCAGTTTCACTCTTCCGGGGTAGGATGAATAGATATATACCTGTTGAATCTCACATGCTCGTCGCCATTTCCGCCATTTGTCTTGCAAAAGATGATGCTGTCTCCGTGCACAAAACAATACGGTTGCCTGTCGGACAACCTTGTACAATGGTTAGCATGACATGATAAAACCCACAGCAACCGCAATGCAGCCAATCAAAAACCTTGTTCCTATCCGCCATGTCTTTCCATAGAGTGAAAACGCGACCCCGCTTCCGCTTGTCCCGTGCCTCGGTATACATTCTACAAGTCTCTTTGAGCACCTAAGCGAAATATACTATTTGCATCAAGTTAGGGCCAACAAATCAAGCGTTCACAACCTGCAACCAACCTTCATTCGCCGCGTCAACGTTCTCCATCGACGAAATGGACGCTTCACTGCCACGGAGAAGGCATTTTCCTTCACCTCTAACTGATCTCTCCTACAGTACCCAACGAGCTATCGCCTTGTATAACGCGCTGGTCATGATCAAATAAACTTGCTTACCGATGTCGTGTCCAAGAACTCCATACCCATCGTATCATCGCCAGCCTACGCCGTCCTGACATGACTCGCGCAACCTCCCGCAAGGACCAATACCGCTTCCACCAGCTAAAAACCATCTTCATGGATGATTGTCGGTGCCACCATAGAGACGTTTCAATAAGCTGACGATACGCCGCTCGATCCCTTGTCCTAGAAATGACTTCAATACATTTCGAAATGCCAAAATATGCGTCACAATACATACCTTTGCAGCCAGTGATCAAAGAAACGCGACATGATACCAGAATCATGTCGACGTTGGACGGCTTTGAATGCCAGGTTACTGTATCGTGCCGACGTACATCTGAACAGTACGACATTATTACGCCATCAAAGAGAATGTCAAAATCATTCAGTATACCCACCCAACTCTCCATTTCGAAAAGACGTCCGAAAGTTTACGGAATTTATGTCTGGCATCAAAGTATTGCATCCTATGTGCTATAAATCCAGAGAAAAGATAACATGAGGAAAGTCAATGAAATGCATATCACATGTGGGACCCCATACCATCCTCGAGTGCACGTCGCCAGCTCTTCCACGCTCTCTTCAGTAATGTATTTACGTATCTGCGTTCCAGCCATCGTGCGTGTGAGGCCAGTATGGCCCTATACCTATAGGCCCCAAGCCATGCCTGGCAACAATCAACGTCATGGAAGACACAAAAGCATTACGACAAGGACACTTACCCGGAAAGCCGCTGTCTGCAAACTGCGACACCTTTTTCTTGTGACCACTGACTCTGCAACAGCAATCCTCCGCCGCTTAGCATACAAATGCTCTGCATGGTGAAGCCATCTCAAAAACGTCCGATGAACAAGGGTGCGTGTTTGGAATTCTTGAATGGACGCTTGCACACGGATAACGTTCATCTGAAGTTTATGTAAGGCAGTTTGGGCCGATCGGACATTGCGATAATGCTAAAGAAACGATAAATTAGGCTAGGATCGGTTTGCAACAACCTTGATTGTGTATCCCGTACCTGAAATTGTCTGGTCACTTGAAGCCACCTGCGAAGATATCGCGTGCAGGTATGGGTTTGCCATGACCGGAGTGCCACCATCCATTGTGTGACCAGTCGTGTTTTGCGTGATTTCACGGCTTTAGCGTATCTGTCGCAGACCTTTGATAAGCACTTGCCATATATTCTTAGGAGCCACGTAGCTTGCCCCACTTACCCATGCCAAGCGTAAAACGCGCGTACCATCATGATGCGTGTGGCCTTGACAGCTTTTTGATATGATATCACTTTCGGTCAGTTCGAGTTAATGCTCCCATGTATCCATTTTGCACACCTTTTTCATCTTCAGCCGGTTCCAAGGGTACATTCGCGGCGATGCTTTGTAACGAATGATCCAAAATCGCCTCCCGGACGCCCGAGTCTGGGAGGATGGAGCTCATATTAATGCTAGCGCTCACGGGACGAAGTGTTGCATCAGTGCTTTCGCCATTGTGTGTAGGGAGTAAGGTTGATGCGGTATTGTGCAAAGAGCTGCTATGATATTGATGTAGAAACGTTTGTGAATGATGTGGGCAGTAGGCGATTGATGACATATCCAGTGTTGAAGTCCCGGGTGCGCTATGCGATGAGTCGCCTGGGCCTGATGGCTGGAAACTGTGCTCTTGAGTTTCACGCCGTTGAGATCGTCGTATAAATGTTGGGTCATTTTGATGCACTTTCTGAAATTCATTTCCGTCAGCTTTTTTAAATATCTCTAAGCCTCTCCAATTCTTGCTCCGACCTGCTTCAAATTTTGCAGCTTCTTTTTCCAAGACATGCCAGGCCATTCCCTGTCCATCTGAAGCAAAAGCTGTCGAAATTTCTCCCTTTCAGCCATAGCCCGCGGTTCGGCACTCGCTGGGAGAGTGGCCGCAAAAGCCCGCAGCACGCATAGCAGTTCGGCAGGTCCGGTGCCAGAATATCTTTTTGCGCCATGCTTGTTTTTGGGTGACGGTGAATAACCACCAAGTTGGGAAGAAGCCAAATGGATAACGCGCTCGACAACAATTAAATCTAGAGCGACCAAGGGAAGGTCACTTTAAAATCCGCAGAGTAGCGCGCGGAAACTTTACACATGTCCTTCTCTCAATAAAACTTACCACTCTCTTTGACTGTATTCCAGAAATCTGACGCTGTCATCTCATTGAATCTCGACCGCATTTGCTGAACGCGGTGCTGCGCAATGGGTTGGCAATTGCACGTGATTCCGTGAGTGCGGGCTGACCAAGCAACCCTTTCAGGCCGATCGGTTCTGGTACCTGCAAACTGCTCGGTTAGTGCCTGCAGCCCAAATGCTAGAATTCTCCCACCGTCAAACCCGCAAAATGTCTGATTCCGAAACCGCTAAAGAGACCTTCGAGAGCCGTTCTGACAAACTTCACAAAATTCTTATCGAACGGCACAAACGGCGAATAGTGCAACTAGCGGATGTAATGGGACCTCATATGGGGTGCCAATTAGAGAATGAATCTGAGCTGCAGGAGTCAAGCGCAAATAATCCGGAGAAGAAAGAAAAAAAAGAAGATGAACCAGAAAAGGTCTCGAGATGCTTGATGCAATATAAACAATATAAACAAATGGACAGCTCACCAGATCACCTTTGCTATTCCAGCCTGCAGCCAAAATAATCGTTCGAAATGACTACATGCAGAACTTCATTAATACGTCACTTAGGCCTCAAAACTACATCCGGGAAGTCCATCCATTGGTCCGGTTTGCTGAATATCCAAAGCTTCAACATTTAGCACAGCTCAAAGACGCAATTGTGGATGCGTATGCCACTCCCCCAATGTACATCAAGGCCAATCTGAGACGAGAAGGGTTGGATAACCTGCTAGGTGGTGTCAGATTTGATGTCATCCTCATTGATCCTCCGTTGAAAGAGTATGCACTACGGTACTTCTCACAACTAGTAAAAAACGCTAAGTTGCTTTGTTTCGTTTCCAGGTATTGTGAATGGTCTCCTCCCACTATTACCAACTGTCCCGATCCAGTGCGCCCATATTGGACTTGGTAATCCTTTATATTTGATGATACTGCCGTGCTATGCTAATGTTGTCCTCGCTGGCAGGGAAGAGATAGGAGCCCTTGCGATTGAAGATCTAGCTGCCACGCCTTCTTTTATTTTCATTTGGGTCGGAGATTGTGAAGGCTTAGATCAGGGAAGATCCCTGTTGCGCAAATGGGGATACCGCAGATGCGAGGACATTTGCTGGGTAAAAACTAACAAAACCTGGCCGGTATGCATAAGGAACGATAGGTTGCGCTCACCGAGTATGGGACTGATTCCCTTGCACAATTTAGGGTACGCCGCTCATGGCTTCACCTTCCGTCTTCCAGCATACCAAGGAGCACTGCTTGATGGGAATCCGCGGAACAGTCCGTCGTTCCACCGATGGGCACTTTATTCATTGCAACGTGGACACAGATGTTATCATCGCCGAAGAGCCTGAAGACCTTACCACCCGCAAGCCAGAGGAGTTGTATTATCTCATTGAACACTTTTGCATGGGACGCAGAAGACTCGAATTGTTTGGAAATGATTGGAACATTAGGAGAGGTTGGATCACGGTCGGACTAGGTCTTTCTACGACTAATTGGGACAGGGACCGGTACATCAGGTGGCTCCGAGGTGAAGGAGCTGCTCAAGGTACTCCCTATGTGAGAGGAGGACTCTTGGTTCCAACGACCCCAGGTACTCTTTTCGCTCGTTTGCTGTCAATTATGCCTCGTCATAGATATGAGACATTCTTCTTTTTGGCAGACATCGAGGCTGTTCGGCCAAAGTCACCTCCACTATCTGTTCGGAAAGGTCCACGACGAGGTATCATCTAGCAGGAAGAGAGCCTGTGGATACTTCCTTTCTATTATGTACTATGAATCAGAATACGCGACATTGGAGCCTATGAGATACTCTGGAAGTGAGATTGCGGTAGTAACTAACTGCCAGCGATCTGGGATGTAGCAGAAGTCTTGGTTTGTAACCAAATGAATCTCCTAATACTCTATAGCAATTTGCTGCGAATAATATTATTTTCGTTTATTATTTGCCGCGGTAGGTGTTGGTTCAGACACTGGTACGTCGGAAGATGCATTTCCCTCTTCGCTGGCAGCTGCCTCTCGGCGATCAACGCCGCTAACCACGCCTTCATCTATCGCAGCCTGTACAATATGTTCGCATAATGCCTGCGCTTCTGTTATGAGCTGGCTTAAGTTGTATTTTTGAAGGACCTTCTCCCGCGTTTCCTAGTAGCATGATGATTGCAGGGTGAGTTTTGCGCTGGGATTGTAGTTTGATTTTCACGGATGGCACGCACCTTATACTCCAGATCTCTCGAGACAGCATCATTTACCGCTTCCTTCTCTTTGTAGTGCTCCATAAATTTCCGTCTTAAAGTACCGTCGCTCAGGGTTGCTGCCCGGGCAAGGCGGAAGGCCTGTGCCCTATTATAGATGACCTGATTCTTGGCCAACACGTCTTTCAAAATGTCGGCTTCCGTCCATTCATCCTTTTTGTCAATGAATGCAGCAGCAAGGGCAAGCGCGGCAAATGACCACCGTCTCCAACCGTACATTGTATCATACAAGGATGAAGATACTCCATGTCGATCCACTATCGCTGCCTCGCTGAGAAATATAACGTATGCATCCACGACCGCAATGCCAGTAAGAACCACTGCCCCATACGTGCGCCATTGTGTTTTTCGCCATGTCAGAGTTCCTAGCCCGATGAACACCAACGTCATTGCGTATGATAAGACCAACGAGGGAACAATATATATCATGAAGTCAGACGGCTCGGCACACCAATTGCATTGTGTGAACGCATCGTGGCCGTAACGCAGGTACATCCTTCGGTTATCCGTGGATTTAAGCAGCTCGTATAGTCTCTCAAGCTCCTCCACACGGTCTCGCGTAGCAGGGTTAGCCTGTTGCAGATCGTATGCACCTTCTTGCGTCCATCCCGGGAATTTTGCAGACATGTACTGCCGGAAATGGTTCCGAACAACGAAGGACGGTGACTCAGGATGTACGCGAAGATCCCGCAACAAATTCTGGGAAGGGATAGTAGCAACTAGGACATTGGCACATGCCACAAAGACAAGGAAGAATGTGGAGAAGGTATCAAGAGAGGTCTTTGGACGGGGTGGGCGAGGGGTGGTCTTTTTAAAGTACTCCCTCGCCTTTGATATCAGAAAGGGCAGGCCCACCCAAAGTGCGACATTTAACCAGGACATTGCAGAGCGATCGAATACTCAACACGGGTTGCAACATGAATGCCCAAGTAGAAACCATGGCAACAAGACCTGGCACCTGGCATGCAATCAAAACCCATCATTGAAATAAACAAAAACAGAAAGGATGCCTAGTGGCCAGTGGAGACAACTACGACGAAAAACAAAGACGCTTGATAAATACATGCGCCTTCGGCTTTATTGCTATTCTTAACATCTTTATCAGCGATTTTCAACCAGGTAGTCAACCCCCTCCTCATACCATATGACCCTCTCTTGGGAGCATTTTACAGGATTTTCCTCCAGCCCTTTCATAGAAAACGCAAGACCGATGTACCCGAATGCTGATTACATGTCCTCTTTCTCCTATCGGCGGACGCGATGGTATCGCCTCTTTGGAACATGAACAAATCGATGGCTAGTGTAGGTGGACGCCTATTTACGCCAGTGGTTCAACAGCCTTCTACAGTACATAAAAAATAAAAAAATGTGAACTATGCTGGATCGTCAATGCGGAGCGTAACCCTTTGATACAACAGTATCTGTTCGAACACATGCTGCTACTGCCTCAACGGATGCTATCCAAGTATGCAACGTCCGTATCCCATCATAAATTAAACGCAATAGTAGCTGAATAGCAAGGCCGAGTAGGATGGTATATTTCAGCAGTGCCAATGCTCAAAAGGATGGGACCGATGCTGTTGCTGTTAACAAGTCATATATGGAACTGACAGAAAATAACGCCCTCTGTAATTCATACCCGTGCTCATGCAATATGATGCTAGCCGCAGATTGTAAATCACCTAATTACCCTCATCAATTGTCTGTTTATTCACACTTCCTGGTAAGAATGCTGGAGGATCTGTTGTGATCTCGTAGGAACCCACCCAGTTCCCAAATGCTTACTTGAGCGAGCCGATCAGGAGCTTAGTGACCATCCACCTTGGGCCAAGACTCATTGTTGCCCTACCCGCTTTCGACAGTTCTCGCTTAAAGGGGCTGGCGAACAAGCTTAGGCACCGTCTCTGGCCAGACCAAGCTCAAGGCTAGTCTTTGAATGAACCTGTATTGTGTCCCACAGCGACAAGCCATACGTCTCCCATCATGTTCGCCATCCCCCACACTCCTCCGGCTTCACGGACCATGAGCCACTGTCTGGACGAGGAGGAATTTAGTGCTTCTCCTCTCGCTCAAACCGAGGCCTCTCCATTGCCTTACTCAAAGGTTATAAACGATCCTATTCATGGCCACGTCGAACTTGATGAGTATTGTATGCAAGTCGTTGATACGATACAGTTTCAAAGACTAAGGGACCTAAAGCAACTGGGAAGTGCTTATTTTGTGTTCCCTGGTTAGTTCTAAAGGATGGTTGGGCGATCGCCGGCAACGGAAAAGCTTACAAAACAATTCTCACGCCACCTGCAGGAGCCTCGCACAACCGCTTCGAGCATTCTATCGGAGTCTGCTATATGGCAGGCGTCCTTGTCGAGCACTTGCGCAAGTCTCAACCCGAACTGGGAATAACGGACAATGACGTCAAATGCGTGAAGCTGGCTGGTCTTTGTCACGATTTAGGCCATGGGCCCTTTTCCCACATTTTTGACAATGAGTTCATGAAGCAGGCGAGACCCGAGTTGGAGTGGACTCATGAGCAAGCCTCGGAGGATATGCTGGAATATCTCGTCGAAGATAATGATCATGTACAAATCAATGAAGATGAGGTAGGCGGGAGCAAAGTTTGAGCATATCATGGAAAACAGCTCACTCGCGAGGTTAGATGCGGTTTATCAAGGATCTCATTCATGGAGCACCTCGCAGCGATTATCCTCAGGCGCAAAAGCTCTTCCTGTTTGACATCGTTGCGAATAAGCGCAACTCCGTTGATGTTGATAAGGTACACGGAAAAAGGCATCTCATGAAGCACTACTTTACCGGAATAATAAGCTCCGGCTTTACAGTTCGACTACATTCAACGGGACTGCCATAATGTTGGCATCAAGACCAGTTTAGATGCGATGCGGCTTATTGCATTTGCCCGTGTCATCAATAATCAGATATGCTTCAACCAGAAAGAAGCGTTCAATTTGTAAGTTTGTGCTCCGCTCAGTTTTGAAGGCTTCGTGATTGAACTCAATCCTACACTAGATACGAGGTAAATTTGTAACGTGGAAGTGCCATCTCACAGCTGAAGGTAACATCGATGATTTGTCGCAGATGTTCCACACGAGATTTTCTCTTTTCAAGGTAAGCATCGGCGATGTCGTTTGTAATGACTCACCTTACCTCATGCAAAATCAATGTAGAGAATATATACCCATAGAGTAGGAAAAGCGACCGAATACATGCTTACGGAAGCTTTATTGGCGGCGGACAAGTATCTCGGCATATCGTCTTCTGTTGACGATATGAAGCGCTATGTATATATCACTGATAGCATAATAATGGAAATCGAGCGAAGTTCTTCACCTGAGCTCGAAAAGGCACGCTCTATTATAAAACGGATTCGGAAGCGAGACCTGTACAGGTTCGTTGACCAAGTTCTTGTACCGCTACACGCATCGATGAAAGTGAAAGAGAGAATTACACCTCAAGCCATAGTGGAATGCCAAGGATCGAACGACAATCTCATGGATTCGGACGTAATTGTTGAATGGCTGAAATTGGGGTATGCCATGAAGGACCGCAATCCTGTAGACTTGATTTGCTTCTTTTCAAAATGGCATCCCGATGTGTCGTTTCCTATCAAGAAGGAGCATGTCTCTAGTTTCATCCCGACGGACTTTGAGGAGATAACGCTCAGGATCTATGCGAGGGACAACGACCAGCGGCAGAAGATACAGAAAGCTTTCAGGAGACTAATAGGCCGCCTGAACCATGTTGGTGAATTGGGAGTGCTGGAAACTGAGGACGGAATATATGGACGAGAGAGCAGTGAAGAAGAATGCCGAGAAGAAGAAGGGGGCCACATTCGTCGATTGTTCGAGAACGTATTAGATGCCACAGAAACGTGGTCTCCCTTAGGCCCAAGCCCTGAGAGGTCCTCGCTAAGAAGTTTCGGTTCAAGTGTCGGTGTGGGAGGCGGGTCAACTCAAACTAGTCCCGTCAGACCGCTTTTCGAGCCCAGCGACGCGACACTCTTGCCGCCAAACTATACTGAAATATCTAGTCCAGCCAGAAAAAGACCAACGGGCAATATGGAGACAGAGAATGGAAATACCTCGTCGAAACGTCCGCGGACTGCATAGAAATGAATTGATTCTGGGCCGCCTATCATCAATTCAGAAGATTTTACATTTATACACATCTGACGCTATTGCTGTCGACCTTTTGTGTGCAGCAAATATATCACGATAGATTTTTTAATATCACAGCATGTTTTGTGAATCAACCAGCAATGAGCTAGCGAATATTTTGCGTATATACAGGGCTACATACAAAATGTATGCAGTGACATCACCCAATATCTCAGTCCCGATCGGATGCGAAAACGTCACTGATGAACCGACGCCCTCCACCCAACCCATTGATTGAAATGCTTATTCGCACACCTTCCCGAGTACTCTCCCCTCGTCTCATTGATGGGTGCTCCCCTATTACGCCCCGCAGAAAGTTTCTCGGTGTGGTGCGCGGCGTGAGGAAGCAGGATTTTGCCCTCGCTCAAAATACGCTGGATAATCTCAGTTTCATCAGCGGTGCCAAACACATTAATAAGTAGCTGACGAGAGGGAGTCATTGCGCGACCAGTATGGCCTCCATTAGGAACTTCCCAGATTTGCCATTCTATACACATTATAGAATGATCCGTCAAACTGAGTAGACTTTGACCTGAGCGCCAATTAGCAATTACGTACTAGTCAGGACGTCGACAAGAGGGACACTTTTATCATTGCGCCATTTTTCGACCATTCCTGGTTCCACGAACACGAAGAATTCGAGGGCTGGTCGATGGTTGGGATCCTTGTCGGTCCAAATAACACGATGGAGCAGGTTCGAGGATTCGTTGCCCCTAGGTTTCATTCTTCGAAAAATACAATGATATGATTTGTGAAGACAACAGAAATGGATGTGAGCTGAAAAGAGCAGAGGGGGGAACTGGAAACTTTCTCTTTATATCAATGAGTATTGGTCGCGCACCCCATGGTACTCATCCTGACGCAACGGTATGACAAATAGAAACAGCGTCACTTGCAATTGTTATCGATTGAATATGGGTTAACTGAAAAAAGAATCAATTGCACTTTGAATTGTAGCTCTGCGCCCAATATCGGTGGAAATGATAATATTGATGCAGCTTCAGTAAATGACAATGTCTACATATACAATCTTGGAGTGATGAAAATAATAGTTTTCATGCCAAAAGCTTAACCCATCTAGGATCATGCGGCTCCGTACTTCCCAGCAACTACAGATCTCGATATGTCTTTCAACTCCACAAGAGGTTGCTCACTGTCTTTTGAGACAACCGTCAAATTGCACGCGGAAAGAAGGCGCGAATTGCTCGTGAAGCGAACAATTACTGTTCCTGGTTGGCAGGGTTCTGTCGTGTCAAGGCGTGCAAGAATCTTGCTCGGTCCAGGAGTGGTGGTACCATTATCGCTAGCACCCTCGATGCTTCCTACTTTCCAAAATATGGCCTTACGATCAGGATTCCAGATTCCAGTAGGTTGCATCTGAATTTGTCCAATCTCCCCTCCACCCTCAACACGAACAAGGAAGGAAACATCCGACAGCGGAATACTTGAGCGAACGGAAGGATTCCTTTGATACGCTAATAGGAGCGACGTTTGCGTAGCATCGCACTTCCACACTGGATGCACATACAATGGAGTGAATTCGGATGGATCATCAATCCGGACTTGGTATTTCAAAATAGTTACTAATGAGCTCGCGGATTGTTGTAGCGCACCAAGGTCTAGAGTGACTTCGTTGGGTTTTGAAGGATCCGTAACTCGTGCAAAAGTTTCGTTCAGCGCAACTTGCGCTAGTTGATCGTAATTTTCAATAGCTAACACGAAGGTGCCGCTGTTGCTCGCAACATCAGCAGTGGCATTTGGCAGTGAAAGAGAGACCTCGCCCATCAGTAACAATCTTTCCACGGCGTTTCCTTTTATCAGAACATTCAGCGTCTCAACCATGGATGCAACGATAGGAACGGGTGAAGTATTTGCAGCCGTAGTCACACTCCCAGGAGCCAGAGTTGAGTTGGAAATTTTCGTTGGTTGCAGGGTAGGCATGGTGGGTAGGCCAGGCACCTCGTCGGATCCACCCAAAAAGAATCCATTCGAAGGTCCCATGTGTATAGTCATGCGCTTTCGGATCATCTCAGCAGATTCCGTCGAACCTGGTGCTGTTGGTGTCTGTTGTCCAGCATCAGACAGCGATAGACGTCTTGACCTGAAAATTTTTATAAGATGACGTAGAGTATAGGTTCCGAAAATTGAGAGAGTGGATATACATTCTCTTAGATTGACGGTTAATGCTAGAAGGCAATGCGCCTTGGAATTGTCTCAAAACTCTGGTCGCTTCATCAGGATTCTCTACAATAGCTTCCTTTCGGATGTCAACCTTAATTCGCTGATTGCCTGTCGCACTGAAATATTTCATTAGCACAGCCCGTCAGTACCCGCGCCAGTCAAGACTGCATACCTGCTTGTGTCGTCGTCATCATCTAGGGCAGATACGGCCGGCGCATCCCACGGGACATTTGGTTGTGGAGGCGGAATTGTGTAGCCCTCCTCATCAAGGTTGGGCTTCTGCTTTGACGATTACCATTGGGACGAGCATCGACGCGGGGATAGATAGAAACCAGCCTCACCTGGCTTGCCACCATTGCACTGGAAGCGACCGAAGCGCGTTCTGGGGGAATTACGACTGAGTTCTTGCGCGACGTACTACCGAGGCATAATCAGCATTAACTTCCACTTGGTCAAAACCACAGTCGTATCCTTACGCCGTTGAACTGCTGACATCATTGACCGTATACTGATAACCGACACCTAAATTGTAAGTTTACTGTAAAAAAAAACCTGATTCTGGCAGCTTGCGTGCAATTTATCAGCAAGGCCCTACCGTCACCAGTTTTGTTGCCTTTGGACGAGCAAAAATTAGCGGTCTCGTTCGCCACATCAAATGACATTGCGGAGGCGAGAATGCCATCAGAAATCTTTACAGTTTCAATATGAAAAATCAGCCAGAGCTTGTGGCTATTGCCAAGGTTCATACTACGCACCGCAGTTCGTGCACTACCATGCCTGGCATCAAGATCTGCCGATTTTGAGATGATCTCTTTCAGGAACGTGAGGCGGCTCTCATCCATGAGTTGAAATCTCTACAAGATGGAGAAATATGAGAGAGCCGACATAAGGACACAAGTACTAGCGACGGATGACGTCCTGCGGCCCACCTCGAATGATTGGATAGCCTGTGGAACCCACTGATCCTTCGCTGCTTCCAGTGCGGCAAGTGCATCGGTTACCTTCTTGTCTGCAGGATAGATTCGTCAGCATCGTGCATCGACGCTCCGCGTTGATGGATGCACTCACCAAGTTTATCGGAACCATTTTTCTTCTTGGCCTTGGCAGCTGCCTACGCAAAGTTAGAAATCAGGCCTACTATTTTTTGGCGCAGATCTCACCTTCAGGTGTTTTATAACTTTTTCATCATAATCCTTTGTACTTCTTCCGAAATCAGCTTCGTACTGCATCGATGGATGGCATGATCATCAGCTAAGAAGGCGCCGTCACCAGTGTAAAATTGCCTCTACCTGTTTGAGTTTACTCCACTCTGTATCAGTGTGACTTCTACCTCGCACAGGCCTTTCAAGCTTTTCCACAACTTCTTTAGCATAAACCATGTGAAGGCCCGCAAGCTCATTCGTTGCTCCCAGAAGCTGATCCCACACTTCACTGAACGTGCTATACAGAACCTCAACCTGAGTGATATGTCAAGTGATAATATCTCTTCTCGAGTTTCTCACCCTATAAAGTCCTTGTCTCCGCCCAACGAATGCTTTTTGGATAGTCTCATAAGGTCATGCGCATATTTCTCTTCCAGAATAGCTCTGTTGACCCCACCTAGTTAGAAAGGTTCTCATAGCCTCACGGGTAAGAGACTGAAAGTCGATGCTCACCGCTCTTTGAAATAGTTGGCGACTTCATCGTCCAATACCTGACCTCGCTTGAGTCGTTTCAACACGATATCGAACGACTCTTTGGGCTTGTCAAACTGTTCATGAAAGCAGGAGACCTCATTAATAACCGCTCCGACACATCCAGCATGCCTCTGAACTCACGCTAAATGCTTCCACAAAGCGGGACATATTTGCGGCTAAGGACAGCGTGAGTCGGGTGAGAATTCCACCAGAGCAATGGAGGGCATCTAATTAGCTTACGTAAAATTGCCCGATATGGATTTGTGAAGTCCATGGGGGCCATGATCAGGATCATTTTAAGCCAAAAGGACATCAAACTACCACCTTTCCTAGACTGTAACCGCTATACTAAGAGGTGTCTGTACAAGATCGGAGGAACAAGACCGACGACAGGAAAATGAATTTGAGAAGCGTAAACTCTGAACCTCGTCACGACCCAGACGCAGTCCAGAGGGACCTAATATTCGTCGATGTAGAACGATGTGAGCAACTGCACTGATTTCGGATTTCTAGGTGACGGATAGATGGCACGGTAATTCAGATAGACGGGATGCAAGTGTAGGATCCCGATTCTCTGCTCAACTGAGAATCCTCCCATCTTCGTCCCTTAAATTTGCCTTTTCAATTGCATGGCGAAGATAGAATCTCAGTAATTTGATAGGGTCCCGACTACGAAGCCACAAAGAAAAAAAACATTTTGCTCATCAGCGAGGTGTCACCACTTATTTGACGTAGCTCCCAGCGCAGCAATACTGATGTATCACCACAAGATGATACGTTGGAATGCCTATTACACTTGGTGATCTTGAAATGTAACTGCATCGTTGCATAGTACATACGTACTGTATCACAATTCATATTTACGTAAGCTACCAAATATGGATTAATGGGCAACTTTCCAAGCTACGCTCTCGAAGGCACGATCACACTCTCTGCAAATGCAATGACCAAGATACCTATTAATAACTTGCAGCAGCAGCTTGAATGGCTACGTACAAGCCGTGGGATAAGGAGCAAAGAGAGTAATATTCAAACCGTTCCGAAGAGCTGCGAACGGTTAACGGCAACAGTTACCCGTCCAGCAGTCCCAGGGTTTCGTCCCGCCAATTTCAAACCGTTTACTGGTGATCAGCACAGAGAATATGAGTTACCGAATCGGAACGAAGGTCATCTTGCGGAAATGTCAAGCGGCGGGCTTGCAAGGTGGTATAGGGCATTTACAAGAGTTTCTAACACCCGGCTAATCCTACGAACCCCAACACAGGCCCATGTGCGTGGAAGGCACTGTCAAGCAGGGAACTGCCCTGGTTGCCAAAGACAACCCTTTGAATGTAAGCCGCGAAACCGCTGCTGTAACTCAAACAGTACGAGAAGAAAATCACTGGCGGATAACCAAGAGAAAGTCGGACACTTTCCCCACGGAACCAGATACGAATGGTACGTCGTAGATCATTAGTGAAAACCGCGATAGGGCATCCTTTCAATGAGTTTGAGGTCCACTATAGGTATTGCCACGATTACTGATAACGCTCTTACGCTTCCTCAAACCTGCGATCCGACGCGAAAGCGACCGAAGACTGAGATCCGCGCGCCAGAACTGGATCTAGGTTACTTGGAAGCTGGTGCGAGCCTCATGCTTTGTCAATTACTACGGATAGTACTCACATGATCATATGAAACATTAAGACTCTACCCTGGAACAGTTTGATGCCTTCTTCGATGATGATTTGCTGATTGCATTGGAGGTGAGTGCTCATGTTGGTGAGGAGATTGACTCTCAAATTTACCGGACAACGTAGGATGACTATGAAAGCTCTCCACCTCTCATTTCGAAAGCGAGCGAATTGCCAAAGTGTGATACGGTCGTACCCTCGTGGGTCGGACCAGCTTCTGAGACCTCTTCGAAACCAATCTCGATTGGTAGATCTTCAGAAGCAGTCTTGGCATCAGTATGTTTCATTGGCGCCGCTTACCATAGCAAAAGTTGATCAATATTCCACTGCAGCTTTCAGAGAGTGAGCTGAACGTAAAGCGAGAGAGTCTGTTGGAACAAAAACGAATAATATCCGATGAACTGTGCGACCTGATGAGCATGTCAGATACCGGTACATCCATTCAAACACGTATACGTTCATTGCAGCAAGAGCGGTAAGGCTTTAGCATGGGCCGGTGAATACGCGCCAGCGGTGCATGATCTAACTCGTCATGTATAGCATGGAAAGGGCCAAGGCACTGGAAAGCATTGATGAAGCCCTTCGCATGAAGGTAAACTCCTCCGCTGTCTACATCAATCTCAATATGTACTGACGACATGGAACTATGTAAACGCATAGAGGTTTCCAACAGTGACGTCCTCCAGCGAGCCGCATCCCTCATTACGAAATGGCGGAAATGAAGACTGTGAAATAAACAACAGAGCGGTCTTCTCGGAGGACGTATTATCAGCCGTGGAAACACCTGTTCCATTGCGTCCGCATAGGATCAGCACATGGTCGGCCCCTCCTCCGCAAAGCAGCTCGCCATCTGCTATCCATCAGCAAAGCCCCAGCCTAAAGAACAAAAGGGTTGATACACCTGCCTCTTTCCGGGCTGCCTTCGGAAGCACCTACTCTACGACTCCCTCAGGTGGAACACCTAAATCCAAGCCGAAATCAAATTGTAGTCAGTCTGGATCTCCTTCCGTCTCGTCCGGTAGTAAGCTGTGTTGGTCCAATATTCGAGCCCACCTGGTCTTATATTTTCTATTGTCCGGCTGCAGCGGACTCCATATACTGCAGACCAGAGTACCAATATCCATGGTCAAGAGATGTCCGGAAGGCTTTACTTCAAATTTTCAAGCTGAAGGAATTTCGGCAAAATCAGTTAGAAGTGATCAATGCAACCCTTTCGGGAAAGGACTGCTTTGTTCTAATGGTACATTTCATTCGTATCCGCTTTTGCTGGTCGCTCGCTGACAGATTTTCGTATCCTGATTGTAGCCCACAGGGGGTGGCAAAAGTCTCTGTTATCAGGTAATGTGAAGAACTCACCAGTGAATGTTGGCCATGAAGCCAAGTCTGTCTAACACGTCATGCTTGTGTAGCTACCTGCATGTGTGCCAAGTGGCGTAACTAACGGGATTACGGTAAGTATACCATTTGATTGTGGGTCTTTCATTTATGTAATTTCATAATCTGTGACTACCGTCATCTTTCAGCTAGTTGTTTCGCCTCTTCTATCCCTCATTCACGATCAAGTCAGCCGCTTGGTCAGCCTGGGTGTTCATACTATTTCATTGACGGGAAGTCAGACTGCTGAGCAGCGAAATTGGGCATTCTCCGGTAACTGATGATTATATATGCTGAACACACATGATGCATGTCTCTCACAATCGGCCCTTCCCAGAGATATACAGCCCAACGCCGAGAACCAAGCTGATTTACGTCACGCCAGAGATGATCATGAATAGTCCCAAGTTCCAGGATGCGCTACGTAGTTTGCATTCCAGAAAGAAATTGGCTAGGTACAACGAAGCACACTTCTCCAAAGCAATTGGATAGGAACACCTAAGCAATCTACTATAGGTTCGTGATTGATGAAGCACATTGCGTAAGTCAATGGGGTCACGATTTTCGGCCGGACTACAAGGTGGGCTCCCCGTTAGTCTGCAAGATTTGAGAGCATCTACCTGATTGTATCTGCGAATCCGCGAACCAGCAACTGGGTAGTTTGAGGACGAAATACCCTGGAATTCCAATAATGGCGTTAACCGCTACCGCCAATGAGAAGGTCAAGAGTAAGTATTATGGCTGATCGTTGATATATGATACCACAGACTGAGCATTACGCGTGGCCTTTCTCAGTGGATATTATGGATTGTCTCGAAATGAGACAATGCGAAAAATTTGTGTCAAGTTTCAACAGGCCGAACCTCAGGTGTGCTTCCATTATCATTCGTGGATATTTTTACTCGATGATTGACAATTGCTGCAATGTAGATACGAAGTCAGAAAGAAAGAGAAGTCTGTCATTGACGATATAGTGGCACTGATTGAAACACATTATCCGCGGGAATCTGGTATCATTTATTGCGGGTCTCGCCGTGCATGCGAGGAATTGACCGATAAGCTGAAGGTAAGATTTCCAGTGACCCTCTCGTAAAGCTTCCACTAATGTTATTTTAAACAGCGTAAGGGATTACCCATAGGTTTTTACCATGCTGGATTGGACAAGGATGATAGGATTCGGATACAGAAGGAATGGGCGGCTGGCTTCATTGACATCATTGTCGCAACTGTTGCGTTTGGGATGGGTATGATACTTTTCTCCACAACGCCGAGTTAATCGAGACTTATGCCGTCTCTGAAAGGAATTGACAAAGCGGATGTGAGGTTTGTCATCCATTACAGTTTACCGCAGAGTTTAGAAGGTTACTATCAGGTAAGCTGTAACAATCATATGAACCCGTTTGTATAAGTGTAATCATCCCTTGCATAGGAAACCGGTCGAGCTGGGCGAGACGGGAAGGAATCTATGTGCATATTATACTATTGTTACAGAGATAAACATACGGTTTGTTCTAATGCATGTTACCCTTCTGAGGCCCAAATCTCATACTTCAAGTTTCAGATCGAACATTTGATCGAAAGGGGAGAAGGAAGCGCCTTGCAAAAGGAGGTTAGTGTAACTTATGTCCTGGCTAGACGAACGACGGTGCAGCATTTAACTCTGATATGATGGACAGAGGCAAAGAAACAATCTGAGACTGATGATATCGTATTGCGAGAATAAGATCGATTGCCGTAGACAACATGTATTGGCGGTGAGCACGAAGATTAATCGCTTTTATGTGCTGACAGAAGATGATGAACGACGAAATCGTCACAGTACTTTGGGGAGATATTCGACAAGGCGAACTGCCATCGGACTTGTGATAACTGTCGGATTAACGTGAAGTCAATAACCAAAGATGTCCGAGAAGATGTTAAAAATATTATAGAGTTGGGTAGGTGTTATGCTAGGTTGCGACGCCGTGGTACGTTATTAAATTTGACTGCTGCCGTGATACAGTTTGGTCAATTCAAAACGAGAAAATTACCATTAACCATTGTATGGATGTCTATCGTGGGATGAAACATGCGAAGATCTTGGAGCGTCGGCACGATAGACTGGCCATGTATGGGAAAGGTAGCACGCATCCATGCGTTTGCACTTGCGCAATTCATCAACATTAACGTTCTTCCGCCCCTAAACTTAAAGGCAGTTCTTATAAGAAGCAGGAGATGGAGCGACTTTTCCATATGCTTGTGATCCAACAAATCCTTACAGAGCATTTAGAGACGAATGGACAGGGGTTTACTTTGGCGTATGCAAGAGTAAGCAAAACAACACTTCCTCGCCATTTTTGATTTTCTTACGCACGACTAACTTATGTCATCAGGTAGGAAAAAATGCTTCCAAGTTCCGCTCAGGAACGCAGGCAATTCATTTTATTTCGACTGAAGACGAGGGTCCCAGTGAGCCTTCTCCCTTGTCCAAGGCAGGATCGCGCAACAAGAAATCCAAGAGCGGATCCGTACCAGATCCTCATCAGCAATGTTTGGAAGAGCTCAAGGCACTCCGCGCCGGTGTAGGTCTCACCAGAGTCTGCCAGAGACTGCTATGACTACTGTATCCCGACTGATTTTGATCCATTTCAGTTAGCCGCCTCGGAGAGCTTGGAGGCAACAGAGATTTTTGCTGATAGTACATTGCAGCACATGGTAATCTGGACATTTACAGCAGGCACCTGGGCTCAATTCATCATTGCCATTCCTACAGTCTAAAAGGTTGCCCGAATCCATTCGCGATTTCCTCGACATACCCAAGGTGAACGATGCAAAGTGGATGCGATGGGGCCAGAGATTTCTGGACATCACACGACGTCATCGCATTGCCCTTTCAAATTCCGCCGGCCAAACGACCATATCACCACACTTTGCCTTAACAAGGTCCAAAACAGGTAGGCAGTACGAGTCAGTTTTGTAAAGGGATGCTACTAATACTGCGGCAAAGTAGTGACCACATCTACCACGACGATCACGGCGAGCGTCTCACGGTCCAGAAAGGCAAAGCCAACGAACCCAAAGGAATCAAAGGAAAAAAATAGCGCCGGCTCTGCTAGCCGTCTACCGTCGATGGCTTTAAGTAAGCGAAAGTAGAAAGCGCGTCGACGCAGTTTTCGGAACAGAATTGCTGCGGCGTATTTAGCCGCTCTTGCTCCTCCAAAGATTTCTACATATCGTTGGCAGCAACAAATAGTTACTGATATACAACACAATAGTTGGACAACACACTGCGACAGTTTGCTGATTCCTGTTCATAGTTATATATGGAAATAGAGCTTGAATATATCATATGTCTCATATCGCATCATGTCCTTTGTTTATATTGGTGTATCGTTTATCCGATAACCATTCGGGTCTCGATAGGATCTAATCGCTTTCTTTCCATGATTTTAGTGTACGAACCGATGCCTCCACCGAACTTTCTATCATCTCGTAAATAATCATCCCTGCCCATCAGGCTCGTGTCTATACTATGGGTGACTGTTTCTAGCATGCTGCTTATCATAAATCCCTTTAAGGCCGCCTTTCGTTCCTCCAGCCTCAGCTGCGAGAGAAGCCATGCATCAGCAGATTTTCTTTGTGACATATTGTCAAGATTCCCCGCTGGCTCCAATGAAGATGCCGAGGCATCGTACCAAGCAATGTCACTGTATGCACAGTCTGTTAATATGAGGGATGTCTCATCTGCCAATCCGTACATTGGTTTTCCTAGAGAGGGGTCCACATTTAACAATTTACCCACAATGGATTCGTCCTCCAACCCACGTCCAATAAGGAAGAGTATGGTCATCATACAGCGAATTTGATGCCAGAGGAAGGCACGGGCCCGTATAGTTACACAATACAGCCGACCCGACAGGATGTTACTTTTGGAAGCGGGGTCTTCTATATCCGTTAGCCGATTGACCGATACCAGGTCGACAGCTCGTCGATAGGCCGCCAGCGGCTTACCCTTTGCAAACTTGCAGAAATTGCGAAAATCATGGACGCCGACAAATTGCGAGGCTGCTCGCTGCATTTTAGTAATGTCAAGTCCCGACGGATCAAACAGGTATTTATATGTGCGATGAAGGCAATCGTATCTGGCGTCAAATGTTGCAGGTACTGGCGCCCACGCCAGGATGCGGATATCTGATGGAAGCGCTTTGTTGAGCATGATCATATACGGTAGCTCCCCAGCTACCAGATGTGATGATTGATCACCAATGGGCTCCACATTTGTATTGATCGCATCATGTCTTGATGTCTGCCAAGGCACAATGCCTCGAGAAACTGGAAGTCGGGAGCGGACATCTAGCGCTACGACAGTACCCACACTGCTCACGCCCGTATCAGTGCGCGCAGATCTGGTTCCATGGGTACTTTAGGAAACACATATTAAATACACGACTACAATATCATGGCCACCGCACCGACCTGCTCCAATGGAAATTACTTTCGATGAGTTTGGTTTCGACCAATGCGTCAAAGATTCGCTCTTCGACGGTGCGTGTGGTTAACTTTTGGCGAGCAAATCCGTGGTAGTCCCATCCAATGTAAGCAACTCGGAAAGCTACGCGGCGCTTGTTATAAAGCCCAAAGTTGTATGGTTTGCGAGCTCGTCGACCGTCAGCAGCGGGTGCTGTGAGGCGGTTTGGCTGGGTCGCGTATGAACGGTGGAGACGCAATACTGCTGTGGGAGCTCGACATATCGACCACGCGTATATCTGTAGAAAACGCTCCTTATGAGATCTGACTATGATACGACTGTAAAAGTGCATTAGATGGTGGTGATGGTACTGATGCAAAGAACTTGTCACGCAACTAAGCGTCACGTGCTCTGACATTAACCTCCGTACCCCGCTGTCTGCCCCGCTGTGCACTTTAACACCACAATCTTTACCTACTGCTTTGTTTACCATACTGCCTTCGCCCCCTGCTGATACACCTTCGTACGCTACGAAACTACCGAGTGGCCTTGCACTGTTCCGTTGTTATATACCTCAAAATACGGGAGCAAAATGGCAACAACCTCTCGAAGTTCTGCAGTCAAGCGCCTGATGAAAGAGTTGGCGGAACTGCGAAACGACCCTTCTCCGGAGTTTACAGCTGCCCCACTGGAGGAAAATCTATTTGAATGGTTAGCATGTGGCTTTCTAATGGAGGGCTGACTGAGAAACAACTGACGGATTGCAATGCTTTCCCCCCCAGGCACTTCACCATTCGCGGTCCAGCTGAAGGAGGATTTGAAGGTGGAAGGTTTCATGGAAGGCTGATTTTCCCATCTGACTATCCGTTTAAGGTAGATGCTGCAATCTGGAGATGTTTGAACTTACGCAGGTTTGATGGCTTATCCATTGCAATATACAGCCCCCAAACATTTCTTTCTTGACTCCAAACGGTCGCTTTGAGGTTGGCAAGAAGATATGTCTTTCTATTACTGGCCATCATCCCGAGTATTGGCGTCCAGCATGGGGAGTTCGGACAGCACTAGTTGCTCTCATATCCTTTCTCCCCACGAAAGGAGATGGGGCAATTGGTGCTTTGGACTACACGGAAGAGGAGCGCAAAGCGTATGCGACAAAAAGTAGAGAGTGGATATGCCCATCATGTGGCGTGAAAAATTCGGAAGCTCTGCCTGATGAAGCCGATGCTCCCAGTGAACGGGTGCAAGCTGATCCAGATATATCCTTCACTACGGCGGATACAGGAAAAAATGCTGCAGGGGCCCAGCCGACGGAATCAGCAAGGGACGCGGTGGAAGAACCTGTATTGGATAGTGGAAATCCGAGGGAAGGTAACCAATCGCATGCCAGCGTAGACGAGTTGCCCAAACCGTCAGAGCGATCACCGACGTCTGATCAAGAGACAGAGAGTGCTAGCCCACGATCACAGCCACAGGTACAAGCGGCCTCCCATTCAAGTCCTGCAGTTACGGGATCGACTAGTCCAGCTTCACAAAACTCAACGAGTATGCGCAGGCGTCCTAGCGCAGTAGCGAGAGGCTTGGTGGACTACGGAGCGGCTCAGGCCGGTATCCCGAACACTCTTCCTCAGCTGCAACAGCAAGTACGCCAGATTGATCAACTGTTGGGGCTGGTCCTCTTCCTATTAGCAATTTTGGTGATGCGGCGGATGAGCGTGTGGTTTGGGGACGCAGAGGATATACCAATGTAAATAAGGCATTTATAGGTGGTTCTGGTAGTCTGGCAGCGTTTAGGAAAGCATATATTGATTATCATGTTTTTGTCTCAATAACTTTGTATGCGGACTACCCTTAGTCAAATGTGATTCAACCGGAAGTTGGCACGAAGCGAAGGCTGGGGCAAGATGTACATCATTTTTACATAACCCCAAGCCTACATACAACAGGGAAGTCCTAGCACTTCAACTAAATATGTCCTATTTAGACTGCGTAACAGTAAGCTTTCAGACTCCCGACAAAAAAGCTTCTGCACTGGCCAGCTTCCCCACGGCTCCAGTCGCAGTAGCAGGTGTCTTGGTGTTTGTTGAGGCACCCAAATCCGTCGTTGATCCCCCCAACGACGTCAATGATGTCTGGGAGTTCAGCTGAGGGGGAAAGTTTTGGCCTTTTGGGCGTGGAGCGGACGACAAGGGCTGAGACAGATCTTGGAGAACTCGTCCAGGAAACTGACCGACGTATTTTAGGTGCCCCATAATTGCCTACTCAGATAAACAACACCCATGAGGCCGGGAAACATGGTGAAGAGGCGACAAATGAGAAAAGCTTACATCCAAAGAAGACCGACGGCGTTGGAAATTATATTCCTGCGCCGTCTGATTTGAAAAGTGTGCGCTGTCGCCGGACGGAGTGCCAGTGGGGCCTGTGATATTTGGAATTGACCGGCCAAGAGGGATCATTGTTATACTGTTATGTGGAAATGACCAAAGAAATGCAGGGAAGACAGAGAGGGGACAACTTTGCGTGAAGATATATCAGTTTTTAGGTGCTACGTAGAATAGTGGCAACACTCAGCGCTCCACCTATCGCTGAGTGGCTTTTTGTTTGTGGTGGATAAGGCTTGTGGACAGTCGTAGCAGCACCCTTTATCATGTGGTGCGACTGCGCTGAATGAGGGTTTGAAAGCAAAGATTCAGCAAAGTCGGCCATTTGACCGAGCAATAAGGACTTAACCATTGTTGTCAAGTTCTTTTGGCCATCATAATCCACTTCAAAAGTCAGGTGGCAAAGTGTCCCTCACACTTTCATTCATCGTATGCCTTCATGCCACAGGGGAATAAGGGACATTTCATCCGAGGTTTGATCTTGAATGACATGCCCCTCTTTACGCGACTGATCCTGCGTAGGGATATGGAAGAAGAACTGCCTGCAACTGTGAAGATCCGAGAGGCAGGGCGGCTAGAGGACGTCGGAAGGATTATGTCAGCACCACCTCAATCTGTCGGACTGCCGAAATTCACCATAACTAGAAGATCTGGAGTGATAAAGAATTCAGATGCTGCTGCAATATGTAACCCATCCCTCTAGATACAATGGTACTATGCAGATGCAGCTACAGCAGACATGCCGTGCTTAATGAGAAAGATATATTATTACACATATTTGAGTTCTGATGATGGGATTATTTATATTCTGAATATATTATATGATGTTATGCATTTCTTAGGCAGTTTGTCTACTTATGAAAACTTTCTGAGACTGCCGAGTGCACCTGTGTCAATTTCGACTGCTACTGCTACGGGCGAGAGCACGCACGCATCGGCTCATTTTATGCTTCAATCGCACACTCATATAGGCAAACCACACCAGGAGTGCAAACAACGTCGCTGTACGTGAAGGCATACCATGATTTTGTATTATTAAAAGCCAAAGAAGAGGAAATGCACAATATAAGCCCAATGTAAATGTGTCCAGTGTATCTGCCTCCTTTCCATTCCAGCCCAAGGCCGACAGACTGTTGATTGCCTCCTTGAATGTAACCAAATAATACAGATAATTAACTAATGCTTGGATGTGACATCAATAACATCAGATTGATTTCGTGGGCGCTTTGCGGCCATTCGTCCACCAGACGATCCAGGGCCTGGGGGGTAATAACCACGGTCTCGAGGACTGGGAATAGCCAAAAAAATTAAACAATTAGAACCTAGAGAACTGTGCACGGTAACTGCATGCTGGTAAGAAAAACTTACTAGTCTCGTCCACTCATATCACCTCGCCATCCATCCGCGGGAGGCATACCCATCTCCATTCCCATCCCCATTCCCATGCCCATCCCCATCCCCATTGGCCCACCAAACATGTCAGGAGGAGGCATCCCGTATCCACCCCGTCGGTGAGGCGGGGGAGGAAACATGTGTGGAGGTCCATCCCAATATCTTCCATAGGGAGGAGGTGGTGGCATCATAGGGCCCGGCCCTCCCCATCTTGGATCGAAATCAGGTACCATCATGTGCGGTGGGTATTCTTCAAAGTCTTGATACCGTTGTGTGAGGGACCCGCGACGGACTCGACGGTTGTTCATGTCAGTCCCGTCCGGGGTGTACTGATCCTGCATACGAAATGATTATGGTGAATCACCAGATTACAAATAGAACGGTATTACAGGAGCCACGTACCTCCATCTCCCCATTCACACCAGCCTCTTCCGGACCTCTCTTGAGCCCCGCGCGCGCGGTTATAGTGGCATTGCTAGAGTCTGAAATCTTCCGTATTGGTGTTATCGTTGGCTTCCGATCCGATGGTGTTACCCCGATCGGCGCAGCATTGGGGACGGGTGGAGTAAGGTTAGAAGTGGTAGTTGCAGTGGTAGCACTGGCTTGAGGTTTGATGATTTTGTAGGGTTTCGCCGTCGTAGGCGGTCTGTTTATGACGGGAACTATCGGGGCGGTGGATGGTTGTGCCGCTGTTGTTGTTTGGGCCGTTGGGGGAGTTGCGGATACTGTTCCATTGACAGTGGGCGTCGCAGACGCAGCGTCTTCAGAAGGTGGGGCATTTCCAGATGCCGCGGTAGCATTCGCAGGAACCGGAGACGGAGGACCACCAGCCTTCTTTGCGGCAAAATCCCGAATATGATGCTCAACAGCTTGACGCATCGATTTATTGGCAACCAAATTATCTGGGGACTGATCTGAACCGCAGTTGGGACACTTGAGTCTTTGTTCAGGATCTTCGTTATCCAGCAGATGCAGGCGTATACCTGCGTTCACAGAACAATTGGGTAAGAATGTGGTTCAAAACTCAGTAGTCAGTTTTATCGATAAGAACTTACATTCATCACAATAACTGGTTCCACAACAAGGTATCAATACCGCATCCCGTAGCAGCTTAGTACAAAGGGGACATGCCAGTTCGCTAGGAACAGGCGCCATTTCGTGTACATCCCCCGCACCCAGATAATTCCGTGTTCGAGCCGCCATGTTCGCCCACGCTTGCCTGTCATTGAGGAATATGTTAGTACTTTGGACATGACTGGCATATTTCCCCATCGTTTCTTACTCGTTCGGTTGAGCTACAACCAACTCCCCGTTTTGAGTAACCATTACTCCTCCTCCTGCAGCTTGTTTATCATCGACAACCTTCAGAAAAATCTTCGGAATACCAGTGGTACGCTTCAGTTTTGGTCGGTCAAATTCTTTATCGCCGATCGTGGGACATTGATTGATGAAATGACCTAGCGAAACGAAAAATACTGGCATCAGAATACGTTTCCAAAGGACAATATTCTACTGTCCTTGGTCTTCTTACCCTTTTGACCACAACGATAACAGATATATCCTGGTGGTGGTGCCCGCTGAGGATACTCCCTTTGTTGCCATCCACCACCCCCACCCTCTCCGCCTGCCTGATTGCGATCCCCACCGGTATGATGTCCTCCACGCCACCCACCCCGTCCGGCACCGTGATATTGACGAGGTATTGGCTTTTGTCTAAAATAAAACAGGCATGTTAATCAAGTTTGAAAAAGCGGTATGGTAGATACAGATATCGACGTACTGAGCCATCTTATCCTGTGCGACGGCCCATTGCTCTGTTTGCAATTTAAACATGTTTGCAATACGTTCTTCTTCTGTCTCTCCTGTGATTTCAGTTGCGGGAGTATCTGTAGAGGTTGGCGGTCGTTGCCTTTGGGTAAACACATTATAAACTGTATTAAAATCTCCAAGTCGACACGTCTTCCCGCTGATATAAACAAAACAATGAGACGTACTGTGGAAGCCGATTGTTCAAAGAGTGATGCTTGGGTAAAGAGGTAGCAGCTTGCGGAGCAGCTCGAGACCACGAGCCCGCCAACATGGCTCCGGTCGGCATAGCTGTCGTCAAATACCTTTGTGCGGTGCCTTTGCCCGGTTTAGATGCCGGATGACGAGAAACTAGTACGGAAGTGTTTCGAGGAATCATGTACATGTCATCCTTGTATTCTGTAGGAGAGAGGCAGAAAGGAAGGAAAGGACCGGATAGGATCCGGCATTGATCAGTCAAAATGGACAATATACAAATAGTGTCACGACTTAACTATACAGCGGAGGCAACAAGGCTACCCAACAACTACCAATCCTCCCATCTCCAAGTGCAACATTCTAGGAACTTTCCCGCCAACACAACACTCCCTCTCAGCAAAAACAAAATGGCAGGTTATCAATAAAATCAATGTCTCATTTTCTTTTCTTTTTTTTTTATAATCTCTTTCTTTTCTTTGTTCTTTATTATCTTTTTCATTCGTAGCAAAATAGGGTAGGACGGAAAAACAGCGCACAGCGCTCGGCCGACACAGTCGACCGCAACACAATACAAACGACGAAACTAGTCAAGCGCAAGGGAAGCGCCAGCCGCATCTAAGGAAAGTGGTAAACTCCAACGGGTCCCCGTCCGCCAAACACCTCTCCACACACCACCGGTTTCCCCACTGTTCCAATCCAGGATCCATCTTCCACAAAAAAAAAGGTTCCACACCATTCTCCTACCGGATCCAGTCTCACCGCCAAAAACGCAGGACAAAAACTCACCCTCGTTTGTCTGAGCATTGTAAATCATCAAATCGAAATCCGTGCCTTTGCCCAATTTCTTCGCCTGCATGATTTCCCGCTTGAGGTCAAACACCGATATGTTGGTTCCATCAAAAGTGCATGTATCATAATCCTTGGCGGACTTGAATTTGTAAAAGACGATTGACATTTCTGCTGTTGTGTGTGGTGCTGGGCCGTTGCAGAGAAAGAGAGGACGGGAGGGTAGAATCAACTGCGCGCTAATGATGTAGCCCAGTAGTAATAGGAGGAAAAGACTTTGGCCACGCAAAGAGAGAGAGAGAGCTGCACGTCGTAACGGAAAACAATAATGTTCAAAAGTTTCGATTTAGATTGCTCGGTTTAGGGCAACTTCAGGAACTTCTTAACGCTGGTTACAAAGAAATCTTTCCACGCCACACAGAAAGACGACCTCAGGTCCTATCCCAACAATCTTCCTATGAATTCGTATTTCGGATGTCCGCAAATTCTAAAAACAGCGATGAGAAAGTTGTGTGTTATTTTTGTCCTCAAGAGACTTGTCACCTTTTGTGAACACGTCACTCTAAGCTGGCGTCGTTGACGAGGCGCAGTTCCCATTGTATGATGACAAAGCATGGCGCAGTTATCGCTTAATGGCGATGTTCCTCGTCCCTCTTCCCCTTGGTATCGTGAACAGGGAGCTCCGTTCAGTGATATACCCTGAGTTGGAGCACGTTCTTATTTGGCGCAGTTGTATGAACACATCTCAGATCTCCGTTTTGCAAATGCAGGAGCACTCCAAAATACACTTAATTTATCTATATTCCAGGGACCGACAAGGTACATTTGGGTGGCAATTGTTACAGAAAGGAAGGTACTCCTGGTCCACTTTTGGCGGGAACTCCTTTTGCGGCCCGCTTATCATCTTGCAAACGACAGGTGAGATGCCAGTGGGTAGTGAAGCAGGGTCCATGATGTGCGTGTAACCCGCCAGAGGGAACATAATGCAAGAAATTCAGAGACGAAAAAAGACAATATTGTTACAATGAAGAGAAAAATGGACAAAAAGTGTGTGCCAGAATCGTCATCCCCCCAACACCACAAGATTATGCTATCCTACTCTCTTGCCACTCATGAGACTATTCTATGCAAAAGAACCCCCACCTCACCACCCACAGAAACCCCTCATCATATAATAAGGATAATGGGTCTCTAATCGAAATGCTGCATCAGCGGCTACGTGTTAAGATGACGGCATCTTACGACGACTTGTTCTTATCGTCAACGTCCTTGTACTCCGCATCAACAGTCTTGCCGTTCTTTGATTCGCCCTCTGCTGTTCGGCGCTTGTAGACCATCTCGAAAAGCTTCAAGCTAGCTTGTTGAAGTTCACCGTACTTCTCCTTGATAGTCTCGGGTGAGTTCTCCTCAGGGCCCTTGGCGAGCATCTCCCGCAAGTCCTTGATCTGGCCACGGATCTTGTCGGCCTCCGCCTTGTCCAATTGATCCTTGAACTCGCCCATGGCCTTCTCGGTGTCGTTGATGATAGACTCGGCGTGGTTGCTAGCCTCAATGACCTCCTTACGTTTCTTGTCAGACTCGGCAAACTGCTCAGCTTGGTTGATCATGTTCTCAATCTCAGAGTCAGACAAGCCAGAGGACGCAGCAATGGTCATGGACTGGTCCTTTCCAGTGGCCTTGTCACGAGCGCCAACGTTGACAATACCGTCAGCGTCAATGTCAAAGGTGACCTCGATTTGAGGAACACCACGTGGAGCAGGTGGAATACCAACGAGGTTGAACTGACCAAGAAGCTTGTTGTCCTTGACCAATTCACGCTCACCCTGGAAGACCTTAATTTCGACCTGAGTTTGACCGTCGGCGGCAGTAGAGAAGACCTGGCTCTTTTTGGTGGGGATGGTAGTGTTGCGGGTGATGAGACGGGTAAAGACACCTCCGAGTGTTTCGATACCGAGGGAAAGAGGGGTAACATCGAGGAGAAGAAGCTTGTCGACCTCACCGGACAAAACACCACCCTGAATGGCGGCACCGACGGCAACGGCCTCATCAGGGTTGACGCTCTTCGAGGGGTCACGGCCGAACAAGGACTTGACGGTTTCCTGAACCTTGGGCATACGTGACATACCACCAACAAGAAGGACTTCGTTGATGTCGTTGGGGGTCACTCCGGCATCCTTAAGAGCCTTTTTGCATGGGTCAATGGTGCGGTCGATCAAGGTCTTGGTCAAGGACTCGAACTGAGCGCGGGTGAGCTTCATGTTAATGTGCTTGGGTCCAGTGGCGTCGGCGGTGATGTAGGGAAGGTTGATTTCGGTTTGAAGAGTGGATGACAATTCAATCTTTGCCTTCTCAGCGGCTTCACGGATACGTTGAAGAGCCATACGGTCACCGGCGATATCGATACCCTGCTCCTTCTTGAATTCGTTGACGATGTAACGGACCATTGTGTTGTCAAAGTCTTCACCACCGAGGTGAGTGTCACCGTTGGTAGACTTGACTTCAAATACACCGTGTTGCAGTTCGAGAATGGAGATATCAAATGTACCACCACCCAAATCGTACACGGCGACAACCTTGTCACCGGCCTTCTCCAAACCGTACGCCAAGGCAGCCGCAGTGGGCTCGTTGATGACACGCTTCACGTCCAAACCAGCAATCTGTCCAGCGTCCTTTGTTGCCTGACGTTGGGCGTCGTTGAAGTAAGCAGGGACAGTGACAACTAAACGTGCGGGCGCCAACAAAATCAGCTTTCAACGTCAAATTCATTCTACAAAGTATGTACAAGACTTACCAGCATGTTGAGCGGGCTTTCCAAGGAAGTTTTCGGCGGTCTCCTTCATCTTTTGAAGAATGAAAGCACCAATCTGGGCGGGAGAGTACTTCTTTCCGCGAGCCTCCACCCAAGCGTCACCATTGCTGTGCTTGATGATCTTGTATGAAACTGTCGCGATGTCCTTTTGTACTTCAGCATCATCAAATCGACGACCAATCAAACGCTTGGTGGCAAACAAGGTGTTCTCGGGGTTGACAACAGCCTGACGCTTCGCAGGGGTTCCGACAATCAACTCGCCGTCCTTTGAGAAGGCGACAACGGAGGGGGTTGTTCGGCCACCCTCAGCGTTCTCGATCACACGTGGAGTCTTTCCGTCCATGACTAATTATCAAGGAACCGGTGAGTTTTTATTCGAACAAAAACATTGCTAACGAAATACGGTAACGTACCAGCCACGCAAGAGTTGGTGGTTCCCAAGTCGATACCGATCACCTGACCTTGTACCTTGTCGCTGGCGTAACGAGCAAAGGCACTAAGTGGTGCCGGACCAGGGCGGACAAGCTAAACACAATAAAAAAGAAATGAGTACGAGATCACAATCTTCCCCCAGGACTCCAGATCACTCTGCACACTGAGCGATAATAACATACCCCAGCGGTCCGGGCACGGGAGACAAGGGGACGGGATGCGCGTGAAAGATTGTACATTATTCGTAGTCTCGTGCAGGTTCACAAGAACGACGAAATGCAGCGGATGGGATGAGATGGAATGTACCGCAAGAGCAGGGTGTGAAGCAGCGCTCGTCCCATAAAAAAAGTCCCTCCAGTCGCGGAGCGATGCGTCACGGAAATAATCACGGTTGCTATGATACAACGTGTGTGACACATTTTTGCTCCCGTGCGTGTCTTTTCGGGATTTTGCCATCGTTTTTTTTTGTAGCTTTTTGACGTACGAGGCAAGTACTGGTTGGTTCATCCACAGCGATGGATGGTGAACAGTCGAGAAGGTTCTACAGGTTCCGATTTGCAGTCGGGATGTAAAACCCTTTCATCGTCAACACGATGACATATGTGAGCGTGGTGTGTGTACAAACCCTAACCCTAACCCTGATGACGAGAATTGATGAGATCGGGCTAGCAATAAGGCTTTTCACATTCATGATTCACAGCCCGTGGCTTGCAAGAACGATCCGCATTGGTCCAGTGGTTAGGATTCCGCGCTCTCACCGCGGCGGCCGGGGTTCGATTCCCCGATGCGGAATTCATTAAACATACAGTATTTTTTATTCGACATGTCACATTTTGACATCCAAGCCACCTATGAGCCACGCCAGCCAACCTGGGAAGGGCAGAGTCCGCAAGTCAGTCGGTTCCCACCATGCCGACCAAACACCTCAACCTCCTCACCATACCCATCGACTGCCTCTTGTGCATTCTCTCCCATCTCCCGCTCACTTGTATTTCAAACCTCTCCTATACCAGTAAAGTCTTTAGAGAAACCCTCCGCAGCAGTGCCACCCACATTTACAACAGCCGCATACCCACCTCCATATCACCGCACCTCCTCAAAGTCTACAAAACCTCCCGAGGACACGTTCCTTTCACAGAGGTAGAAATCGACGTTGAGAGCCGGTGTCGACGGGGTATCAGCAGTGTTGGCCGAAATGATCCTGACCCCGTTGACGGCGGTGCAGTGTACTATTTCCTCTTGCGACGGCATAAAACGGTTATAGAGGCTTGTGGAGATGTGTTGAAGCGGTTGGTCGGGGATCAGAGGGCACGAAGGGTGCTGGTGGAGAATGCGAGGAGGTTTGGGGAGGTGGAGTCGACAGTGGATGACGGGCATGTGGGCGAACAGGTTGTATTGGTTGAAGCCGTGCGAGCGCTTGTCATGCTTCAATGGACGGTGGAAACTTTGCGGTTGATGGGGTGTGCGGCGACAAAGGCCAGTCGGTCCACGCCGGGGTACTCTCTGGTTGGCAGCAGATACGTCAGACTCATTTTACGTGATTTTGATAGTATCGATCTGCGCGTCATGTATCACGCCGTGATGAATTTGGGTTCGAAGAGCTTTACCAAGCCCAGTGGAAAGTGGAGGTCTGATGCCCAGGGATTCGAAGTGCATCATTTTGAGTTAATTTATTTGAGGCCATTCTTGAAAAAGACCTTGGCAGATCGCGGGGATTGGACTGAGGAGGTTTGATGGAGATGAAAGCGACTTGTCGCTGAATGAAATACCCTGAAGCGCAGCGCAATACCCCAATATACGATCTGATAGATTTTCTGTGACGTTTTCAATGGAGTAACTAGTTTGGGATATTACATATTTGTGATGCCGCAAAAATGAAATGCTTCGCCGCTCTATTCCGCATCGGGGAATCGAACCCCGGCCGCCGCGGTGAGAGCGCGGAATCCTAACCACTGGACCAATGCGGATGTGTTAAAATCAAGCGGATGCTATATGGTAACATTACATTAATCAAGGTGGGGACATGCTGAAAAGTTACCCCTGCAAGGGGTAATAATTCGCGACCCGCAATGCAAAACTGTCTTTCTGCCGTTATATCGATGAGACGAGATTATGCAGGCAGAGAGGGGTATTGATAATCACGGAATTTCAAGACGGGAGGGACGAGGGGAGCCAACGTGAGGAGTGATCAATCTTTGTAATTCGAGAATCCAGGGCCGGTTCGCTTCCATGAGGGGCAATGCCGTCGTCTTATCTGCACCCACGCATAAACACTCAAAAAGAATTATGTCGGGTTGCAAGACAGCGGGATATTCACTGGTTAAACTGTTGGGGGGTTTTTTCCCCTTTCTTCTGTTCCACCAACTCGGAGGCGTCCGTGTACGATGACGGATGCACCGAACGACATGGATCCTAGGTTCGTTTTCCATGGGCCGCGCAGGAGATGCTTCCGCAGCTGGTCTCCCTAGGCGCTGTTATCATCGTCGTTGTCCTAGTCCTTTGAAGATCATGCAAGTTGGCGGAGAAGCATGCGCTTGTCCGAACGCTGCGGACTGTGATCTCATCCGATGCACTGTGCCAGTTGTACGAAACACGGGCAAGATAAAGGTCAAGGACCCTGGGGGCGGCCTGTCACCATCGCAGAAAAAAAAATAAAAATGGCAAGATGATGATGACAGACAGGATGGGCATTTTGCCATTTTCTGATTGTGGTTCCAGTTCCATGCCAAAGCGTAGTAAAGTTAGTAGATGCATTTTGGCACAAAGTGAAACCCTTTCCCTAAAAAACACGCACGCGTGAGTCTCGTTAGTAGAAAAGATCCATATGGTATCAACGTCCCGAACTCAGGCGTGGTTTGCAGGGTTTGCGAAAGCCTGCCAACTAGGCGAGTTCGTTGGAACCAGTTTTGCCAACTTTTACGAGTTACCCTCCAAAAACTACGACGACGATGACGATGATATTTGGGCGGCTATATATCATATATAAATGCACAAGGGGAGAACGCACAAAAAAAAAGTAGTAGAAACAAAAGAAGCTTGGCCCTGGTTAGTCGCAAGTCAATAAGCTTAGTTGTGTTTTAATGAATACCGTGGTACTGGCGTCATATAACTCTATATAGTATGTCATGTAGCTATAAAAGGAAGGAATGCCTACTAGATGGAGCTCCTTTAACTTTTTCAATTTGCCACTCTCTCCTGGGCCCCACTTGATGCTCTCCTCCCTACACATTCCAGTGTCTGGCGTTGGAATGCTTTGAATCCGCACACGAACAAAAAGAATAATGCAACACAGTATTTGCCTCCTGGCGACACTTACTAACCAGGGTGAACAGGTTGCCTTCCACAGCCGTCCCGCATTTTGCCTTTCGGACGCTTTCCAGTTTGTAACTTTCTCACCTTTTGTCTGTCGATGGTAATCGGCCCTGGGGCGCCCTCGTGCAAGATTGTCTCCTTTCTCTGCAACTTCTTGGCCCTTGTAGACAACGCTTTCCCTTGCCTCCCTCTCCCCTCCTCTTCTTCTTCTTCTTCTCCCCCCCTCCCCAGAGATACAAAAAGGACGCTGGCCGATTTTCTTTGTTTCATCATTGGGTTAGCACCTCTTTTAAAAAAAAACCCATTTTTTCTTCTTGTCGTCGTCGTTTCCCCCCCGCTCTTGCTTTCGCTCTCTCACTCGTCTTCTTCTCCCGGACAGTGTCTGCTCTTGTGTGCTCTGACGTACACACAGCCTCTCTCCAAGCAAGCAGCAGCAGCAGCAGCAAGATACACACTAGACCGACTCGGGCCAGTTCTTTTTGTGTGGCGCTCCCGACACTCGTCCCTTTCACTGTCAGATACCCCATCCGTATGGGCAAGACCAACTGAACGCTAAAGACTTCCGCCAAGACAAGTACAGCTCTCAAGAACACGCTTACAACCGCAGAGTGCTCTTGCCATCTGCGTGGGAACATTCATCTTTGAGCGACATCTCTCGCCATCTGGAACGTGCACATCGACATCTGCAACTTGGCTTTTACTCCTACACCTTTACCCTGAACGCATAGTCGCGCTGGTCTGAAAATAGAACGTTTCAATCATGCTTGTTGGAACTCAATCGACCAGCGAAATTAACATGGCCGGAATGTGCGACATGGACTTGGTGAGTACTTTTGTGTGCGTCTGTTGATTTTGTGTTTCTCTTCTTGTGTGCTTGCGTGAAAGTGTGCGTTTGCTTAAGAGTGCAAGTTCGCTGCTTCACAATGTCGGGTTGGCGAGATCCAGATCCCCAAGGGGAGGGACCTACAACCCCAGGGTCTGAAATAAATTCCCACACGCGACGCGCGCTTTGCGTATTTTTGCCGTTGCCCCCAGGGTGCCTGAAATCGTACTTACTTTTAACTTACGCGTTCTTTACTCTCTTTTGACAGATCATGCGCCTTCATCAGTATGCCTACAATCCGAGCGTATACAAGCCCAACCCTTACGTAGACGTATCCAAACTCAACCTTGGAGCTTACATGCAAGACATGTTTGGGCAAGACGTTTTGTCTGCCGCTGAGCAAGAAGTTGTTGCACCGCTGGTGACTGATGTCTCTACGCTGGAACAATCACCCGAACGACTCGGACAGGCACCGTTGGCTGCCGTAACTCCAATTCCGCTGGGAGATATGCCCTTCATTTTTGATTTGGGATACACTCAAGAGCATCTTCAAGATCACGCCAAACAGACGGTACCAGCGCTGCAGGCCTGCGGTATTCCCACATCCCCACCGAGGCCTGCTCCCGCCAGCTTCCTGCCGGAGATGGAATCGCGGCTTCTTCACTCCACGTCGGTTGATTTCTTGGACAGTCTTGGTCCAGACGTCGGTGTCGGTGCAGACGAGGAATTTGGCTCACAGGACTCTATTCTTCAAGAAGAGTTTGATGACGAGCCGCGCTATACAGATCTGCCGTGCCCTTCCTCAGACTTCACACAAGCAGACATTTCATCGCCCATTGATTTTCAGCCTCCTTTCCATGGTCTGGCTACACCGGAGGACGACAACGAGTTTGAGATTTACGCCTTTGGTGCGGATTACACACCAGCTCCTGTTCGCACCGGTCGTCGCTTGTCTCACAGCTCATTGCTTTCCGAACCCATTGCGGAAGCGCCAAAACCTAAACCCCGCAAGCGAAAGGCAGCCGTGAGCGACGATGAGAATGAAGAGAATGTGGATCCCGATATGCCTGCTCAAAAGAAGGTCCGTCAAAAGGCCGAAACTCGCCGTGAGCAGTGCAAGATTGCGTGCATCCACTGTAAGAAGGCTTGCAAAAAGTGTGACAATCTTCGTCCTTGTACCCGATGCTGTCGAATGGGCTATGCAGACTCTTGCCTTGACGCTCCGCGCAAAGAGCGACCCAAGGGCATGAGGCGGGGGCACTACGGCAAAAAGAATAACAATGACTTTCGTTTGGAAACTGCAAGTGGTCAGTATATTTCGCTTGGTAGCATCTGTAGAAACAGCATTTTAACAATTCCTGGACGGTTACAGACAGTGGGAACGAATGGTCTCCGTCGTCTTCTGACTATTCTCGATCTTCTTCCTTTAATGAATACGCTTGTTCGTCGCCCGTGTCCTTTGAGCACCTGTCAAGCCCAGCTCCTTCCTCTCTTTACGATTCTGATTGCGAGTTCACACCAATTGCGTCGAACCGCACCGCAGCGTACCTTGCCACTCCTTTGACGTCCAAGACCTCCAAGAATGGAACATCACCGGATAGACACTATGTGTCCCCTCTCAATATTTTTGCTCCTCCTGTGCAATCCCGAAGAAGATTGCACAGTCGAAACGATGATTAATTATCCGCAAGATCATATCACGACACAGCGAACATTCGTGTACACAAATTAATTTATTCTTGCCGCTGTCGACCGGGACAGCCTGGCGTGTCGGTCGACGCACATTCATGCACATAGTCTTTTTTTATTTAAACCTACATAGTCTCAAAAAACGGGGGGGTCTTGGGCATAATCATTGATTAGTGGCAGATTGGAATCAGCTTGACGTAACAATTCTGTTGGATCAATTTTGGTCTGAATGGGACGTACTAGCGTAGGCCTGCAATTGGTAGTTTATTGTGGTTGGTTTTGGGATGGAGATTTTGGGTTATACCCTCTTTCATTGCTGTTTTAATTTTGTCTTTTTTTTGACTATTTGTATGTTGAATATTTTTTGATATTTCCATCTGTTGAAAATTAAGCGCCTGCGCGCGTCAAGTCCACGTCGTTGTCTGCGCAAATCAGTCGCCAACTTTTGAAACTCCGACG
Source organism: Spizellomyces sp. 'palustris' (assembly GCA_006535965.1). Taxonomy (NCBI): domain Eukaryota; kingdom Fungi; phylum Chytridiomycota; class Chytridiomycetes; order Spizellomycetales; family Spizellomycetaceae; genus Spizellomyces; species Spizellomyces sp. 'palustris'. The sequence continues at coordinate 22,892 of QEAR01000087.1, read as the reverse complement.
CGAGATTTTATATTAAGTTTATGTCATCAATTGGAACTAAGCACGTGCCAGGGTTCCGGCCACAAGATTCCCTGATTTACTTCCGTGAAACCACACAGGTGGGCACGTGTATTGGATCCTTTTAATTGCTTACCAGGGGGCGAGGAGGTTGCGCGAAGCGATCGGACCAAAGGAAACGGAGGAGGTCCAACCTTGTATTGAAAATTAAAACATTTTCTGGCAAAAAACAGATTGTTCACAGCGACTTGCTTCTGGACAAATGTATGGGACCGGTGTCCATGCACAGATGCGCAGATACGCCTGGGAAACTATTAGGCAGGTCGTCATCCATCTTATTGTGCATGAATTGTGGATTGTGAGGATTTGCAAACCTTTGCGAATGGGGATACATGAAAGGAGATATAAAGACATTGGAGCGGCAGATTTTCCATAGTTTTGGCCACCACCCACATTCAACGTTCGCGCGTACCTTTAAATGGGTGGTGGCTTGTAAAGTTGGTGGGGGAAGACAGGAGGAGGATATGTTGAGTAAAGGGCTAACAACCCGAAATTGCAACAGGGATCATTTGTACAATAGCACTGAGCAGTACTTGACCTGTTTGTAGTTTTGTTAAAATCACTATTTGATCCAACTCATCCCCATCGTGGCTCAATACCTCTAACCCTATTTTCCTTCTGCTCATCAGCGACGACATGCTCTCGCTTTGGTTTGTGTATTTGAAATTTGTTTGTTGAATCTTGAGCGGTGAGAGTCCGGCTAACTGACATTATTGAATTTGAATTGCGCAAAGAAAGACGCGCATTTTACTAATACAGATATGGATTTGTAATCTTTATGAAGATAAATAACCAGCAACGGAATATAAAAATGTGGAACGACAGCCTTTGTCCTCCCCCTTGCCAATCCAACAACGAACAAAAGCAGCCTCACTTGTCAATATTTGATCATCAAAGCCCATAACAATAGACATGGTCGGAAAAGCATCTTTATTCACACCGCTCCGTTTATCCCCTCAAATCACACTTGCTCACCGCATCGCCATGGCCCCTTTGACCCGAAACCGAGCCATCGATGAAAATATTCCCAACGAACTCATGGCCAAATACTATGAGCAGCGTTCGAATGAGGGTGGATTGATCATTACAGAAGGCACTGCTATTAGCAAGTACGCACATGGGTATGCTAATGTGCCTGGAATATACACGGATGAAATGGAGGATGGGTGGAGAAACATTGTCAAAAGGGTGCATGCAAAGAAGGGAATATTTTTTATGCAATTGTGGTAGGTGCTACTGTTTACCTTTTGTAAAAATGTGGGGGGTTCTCCTTTGGTACCATACTGATGACAAGATGTTGATTGTTGGACAAATAGGCACGTTGGACGTCAATCGCATCCCGCCTTTATGCCCAACAACGAACTACCTCATTCCGCCTCGGCAGTACAGCCGAACGTTGATGTATACCTCCCAACCGGCAAAATGGAAAAAGCGCCAACACCACATGCAATGACAATTGACGAGATACGGCGCACCCTCAGCGACTACAAAGAAGCTGCTCGCCGGGCACGTCGGGCTGGATTTGACGGTGTCGAGCTGCACGGCGCCAATGGGTACCTCATTGATCAGTTCCTTCAGGACGGCACCAACAAGCGAACGGATGCGTACGGTGGATCAATTGAAAACCGTGCACGGTTTGCCATTGAGGCGATTGAGGCTGCTATTGAAGGTGCAGGCGGTGAAGCCGGTCGTGTCGGAATTCGATTTGCGCCGTGGGGAGCATTTGGTGACATGAGCGAAAGCAACACGGAAGCCCTCTTCTCCTACGTCCTGGAAAAACTCAACAAGTACAACCTCGCCTACGTCCATCTTGTCGAACCCCGAATCGGTGGTAACCAAGATGAACCCAATGTATCCCATGCGCGTCAGCTCCAACCCCTTCGTGACATTTATAGAGGAAATCTCATGGTCGCCGGTGGATATTTGAAAGAAAACGCCGATGAAGCAATTCAATCGGGATACGCAGATTTGGTGGCATTTGGACGTTGGTATCTCGCCAATCCAGACTTTGTCGAGCGCTTGAGAAAGGATTTGCCGTTGAACAAATATCACCGTCCCACCTTTTACTCGAATGGGGCCGAGGGGTATGTTGATTATCCCTTCTATGAGGAGGTGAAGCAGGTCGGAGTGCAGTCGAGTTAGATCTGGCGGCGGGTCGATCATAGTCAATTCGACGGTGTGGGTAGACTCAACAGATTACTCTTGTAGATTCTGTAGAATTGTGGTTTTCTAATGTGATTTCTGACGAATAGATGTGGTTCCTAATCATATATATGACCTCTTTATCTGGGAGTTACAGGCTTGCAAATAGTCTCTACTGTATAGCTTACGCTGCAAACTATTTGGAAACTATCAAAGACTACATACTTTCCATGACTTCTTTATAACATCTGATTCTATTCCACCCAGAGGCGCTATGCAACAGACCCAGCATCCCATATATATACAGCGAAGTGCGCCAGTTCTCCCTAAATTCATAGGGAATCCAGCCTAACCCTACTCTAATAAGCATACCGGGTCTGGCCATACAAAGCCGGAATGCCCACCAGGCCAGTGTGGCTAACCGAAAACGACAATTCATTCGAGTCCTCCATGGGAGGTGAAGGATGTACACTGTTCACGGGTGGGAATATGATTGTAGGAGGTGTATTGAGTGTTTCGGACGGCATTTCCGTGTTTCCTTTACTTTTCTTCTTGCGAATAGGCAGGCCGTTGTCGTATCGTTGTCGTTTACGGATGACGTCGGTTTTCATGGAGAGGGGACGCATGGCGTTGTGGAGTTTTAAACTATACGCGAGTAAACTGAACGTTAGGGAATGCATGACGAAGACTCCAGCATAGTAGAAAATACGCACTACAATCCGCATGCATTGCAAAGGTTGTTCCCAGCATCGTCACGTCGCCACAGCGGTGTGGTCTTTGTTTGACAATTGTAGCATTCGGCTTGAACGAGCTCCTCGCCTTGCTCTTTGCGTGCAGAGGAAGCCTTGAGATTCTTGGGACGGTTGGTGTTGTGTAATTTAAGACTGTGCGAGAGGGATAGGTAAGCATAGGTTTGAACGAACAAGAGGCGGGTTTAAATACGTACTATAGCCCGCATGCATTGCACAAAAGTTCATCATTTGCTGAGCGTCTCCACAATGGTGTGGACGTTACACCGCAGTTTTCGCACATGAGCTTTCCATCGCTATTTCCCGCACATGCGACGCTGCGGACCGTGCGTGGGGCTGAGGGTGTTGGAACGGGACGGGGACGATGAATTGCGGTTGCGCGTTCAGTGAGTTGTGTGGACGATGCGGGTGGTGTTGATGCTGGGTTTGGATTTTGGCCAACTTGTTTGGAGGATGTGGGTATAATGGCGCCGTCCGGAAGGTAAAGAGAGGTAGGTAGTACGGAAGGTTGTTGCGCTTGCACAGGACGGACGGGGGAAAAACATGTGTCGGAAAAGATTGATGCCAATAGGGACGTTTCATTCGCGGCATAGGATGCATCAGGTTGCGTGAGGGGCATCGTTGTTGACCTGTTGAGGCTCTCAGAGCTTGTTGATGTCACACTGTTGTATAATGTGCCAGACATGGGTGTTGCGTCTGACCAATTGTCCGTGCTTGACGGCAACATATCAGAAATGTCTGGCGTCGTGACGACCAACTTTGAGGATCCGATCATTGATGCGGCCCATCCAGTCGTAGTATCCCGAATGTACTCGTCAAACAAGGCATCAGAATACCCATCAAGAGCGTCCAAAGAAAGTTCAAAGCAGTCTTCTGTTCCGGATCCCAATGACTGGACGACTTCAATCGCCGATGCAAAGACGGGTGTTTCGGGCGACGGCATGGAAGAGATTGACTGTTCATCCACATTGTAAAGAGATGGACGTTGGGACGCGTGCAGAGGATGGGCGGGAGGACCTGTCGACTCCATGTGGCCTACGCCGAGCAACGTGTTGCACGTGCGGACATCTCTAAAGTCCTTTGGCCGACCAATCAATGCAGGCGCTTTCGCATCTGCCTCGTCCAGCTTGCGCGTCGCTTTGGTCGAAATCTTTCGAAATTGCCTTGAATTATCGTCGTTGGCTCTATACATGGACTGATGGAGATGCCAGAGACGCCATGATAGGTTCTCGAGGCGATTCCCGTTTTCGAGAGTGTCTTTGACCTGACATGGAAGGGCACCGAGAGGACGTTGAGAACAGGCGTCCATGATGGCAGACAAGAGGTTTGCATTTCCCCAAGGGCCGCTGCAAGTTCATCCCGATATATAAAGTTCTTACCTTGGAGCACGTTTTCCAAGCACGGGCCAAGTCGTCATCATTATCGAGCTCGGCAAAAGGAGAAAAGTCATTTTCGTTTCCCTTTACTTTCAGGACAAGGGGCGCCATCGAGAATGTTGATGCTGTCACAGAAAGAGATGATGGGCACAAATATTGCAAAGTATGACTGATGAATGTTCGGAGCAGAGCGGTAGGTTCAGGTGCAAAGGCTATTTTTTCGTTAATATAACCAAGCCAAATACGACGTTTGGGAGAGTTGGAGGGAGGGAGGGGAGCAGGTTTACTGACGTCAAGAATAACCTGTTCGGAATCAGCGGGGCAACCAAACATGCAAAAGAAAAAAAAACAGACGCTGATGCCCAGCGATTACATGACACGGTCCAATAATCCAACCAACTTTAATGCCAGTGGTCCGTTTCAATTAATCGAAGCTGCATTGCTGACCTCCCCGCCTGAAAGCAACAATAATAATAATAAAAAAAACCAATTCCCCCGTCCACAACTTTAAAAAAACTAAAAATCCGAAAGTAAAAAAACCCAGTGCAAGTGGCTGTGTAAATGCAAGTTCCAAACCGGAGGTTCCGAGTTAACGCATTTACGCGTTCCCTAAAACAAGTTGGACCACTATTACAACATTTTGGAACAAGTAGCAGCAGTCACGAATGTAAAAAGTTCTTTACGACGAGTGTTTGTCGCCACCATTTTAACGATCGTTGTAGTTTGTGCTTGCCATTTTACAAGATCCGCCATTGCACCAAGGTGTGCATGTCACGTTCTCAACGACAAATTGGAGTTGCGCAAAACTGGCCTTTTTTAAAACCAACTAGCCATGAATTCCTTTATCGATTAAACAGCTCAACAGGTGCACGAAAAAAAGTTTCGTACGGCACACCCCAACGGCCACGCCCGGCTCTACAAAAAACAAGAAATGGACGTGGATTTTCCATCTTCAAACACCGCGTTTGCAGGTCAGCTACGCGAACCAATGCCGTGGCCGAGTATTCATTGTTTATGTGCGGTCGCTCTTTTTTTTTGCGCTTACACTGCAGGTTCCGATTGCCACTTTTGAAAGAGAAAATGACGTACCCCCTAGATATATGTCCATAACAGAGCAGGACGCAGCGACATTGTCCAATGAAGTGGGAGAAGAACGTAAGATCCTTTACTTTGCACAACTGTTCAACAAGAAACACACATTCTGGTGAAAAGAGGCGTTTGGGACAAAAAAGTTCAAGGGTTGGGCTAGGAGGGACTCTCTCAACACTTTTCTTTAAATTATTGGTAACCCATGGCCGCGGCTGGTGAGATGAACAACGTGGGTGGAAAGAGACTTTCAAGGGCCATTGCGGTGGTCAAAGGCTGCTCACCGACGTCATTCTATCAGGGCTGATGGTAAAACCCTGCACCGATAATTTTAACTTTCTGCAGGGCAGATCGTGTCAACTGGGGCCTGGTCATTGGAATAACTCAGTCCTGTGTTTTGGGCATGACCCTTGTTGGAGGCGGAATGCAGAGGCGAGTTGCATGGTCACTTTTGCGGACACGTTTAAGATTCCGTCATAGCGATGGGTAAACATTATGGTATTCATGAGTCGTTCGCATGCCCCCACTCGTTTTGATGTGCTCTATGCAAAAACAAATGCCAAAAGAACGCAGCAGAGAAACAATGTGCCGTTATGTATGGGCTCATGCTTAGAAACCAACAAAGAACAAATCTCAATTCTGTGCAAGGGGCCATGCCTTCTCCATATATAATAATTAATGCCAATCACCAATATGCTCATCAGAGTGCAGCACCTTGGTCCTTATCATTTAAAAATGTCCAATGGCTTCAACTGCCTCGCCGCATTGCTCTGGTAGGCGGTAATTATGACCTAATGAAGGTAAATGACATGACTCACGTCGATCAGCCACAGTCGCTGACTTACCAGCGGCAATTGGACACTTGGCTCCGTGATGTTTTTACGACCACTTTGCCATCGCACTCGCATCGTACCTCTCACCCCTTCTTTCTTTTCCCGCACTGCTGCCATGTCTTTACCGAAAACAGAGCAAGAGGTACGAGCCTGTCGTTCGCCTGATCTAGCAATTTTTCTGAGTGTGACGTTTTAGTGGAAAGTCAAGTTGACACCCGAGCAATTCCGCGTGCTACGCCAGAAGGGGACCGAAGCACCTGGCACGGGAGAGTACAATAAGCATAAGGCGGAGGGTATGTCTCATTATGTTTACTGTGCTGTTTAAAGCATGTCCGGGAGGAAGTTTCATATTTTTCGACACCGTAGGTGTGTATCATTGTGCTGGATGCGATGCACCCTTATATAAATCAACCACCAAGTTTGATTCTGGTTGTGGATGGCCAGCATTCTTTGGTTAGTTTCTGTTGTTCCGTTAGCGATGCGCTCACCTTCCAACCTAAGCCATACGTACGTCTCAGACGCCATACCTGGGGCCGTGACCCGTCACGTCGACAACACGTATGGAATGGAACGCACTGAGATTGTTTGTTCGAATGTATGTTCATGGAATACAGTTTCGCACCAAATCTCAAACTCCTTACCCTAATTGTGTCCAGTGTGGAGGTCATTTGGGTCATGTTTTTAAAGGAGAAAAGTTTCCAACGCCAACCGATGAACGCCATTGTGTGAACTCCGTCTCGATGCGATTTACAGACAATTGAGCCCTTGTGCACTACTGAGACTTGATAGGAGAACCTAAAAGGCGAAGAATAGGCAGCAGAATGTGGATATACATCGGTGATGGCCCCTCAAACGGATATATTGGCCAAGATGAATAGGAATTAGCAACATATGTGTATATAGTCAGTCAAATGGGAGCAATAACCTCCCACAAAAACAAATAATGAATTGTCCAATATGCCTTTTCCATTACTCGTTTTCTGCTGAGGTTGAATAACATTGTCACCCTATTCGGACGAAAGCGCTCGTTTCAAACGAGAAGTCTATTAAATTGGATAGATTGCACACCGATCAAGCCATGTTGAAAGATGTCGGAACCAGTCATGCAGCATCCCGATCTCGGCTCACATGAAGCATTGTTTGAATACCGCGGCCGCATGGGACTGAACAAGCCGTCAAGTCACCACGCGGTGATATTTTTGATGTATACAAGACACTCCTCGATGCGCACGGTTATCGACTTTCGGATCTGACAGCATTGTATCAACTCAGTTTTAGATGGCTTCGCTCGTTAGACTCAAATAGTTTGCGAGCTGCCGCGCCAGTAGACTTGTGAGTACCCTCAGTGACGACAGAGTTCATGATTGAAGAAAGTCCTCCAAGTTATGCTTACAAATTCTACTACTTATTCATATGGAACAGACCCAAGTCTATAGATAGATCTGGTTTGTTGGTTCACCATATCACCATTTGGTCCATCTAATCGAGAGATCAACGGACTTGAAGGTGTTCGGGATCGATTGCATGTCGCAATTGTCTTCACTGCAGGAATTTAACTGGAAACCGAGGGGAACTGGATTGCAGTTGGGGTTGATGGTAACCTTATCCCCGACAGCATATAATCTTCAACGGATACAGCGATTGGATATAATGGCATATAACATTCGCAGCATGTTCTGCATTCCCAGCACATTGTCTCCTGGCCTCATTTGGCGACAAGACCATCCGATCGTTTCCTATTATTCACGTCGTTCCAATCTCTACATCCGTAAAATCTGGCACTTTTTCACTGCACCGACGCTACGTCTAAACAAAAGCGGCGGGGAAGCTTTGGAGACCTTGGTTGGGCGTTACGGTTTCAGCAAGTGTTTGCATTCTTCGTGCCTGGACTAGGCAACAACACTGAAACAAGACCCAATTCGTCTTCTTTCCACCAAACATGCAGCAGAACAGTGTCCGATCTCGCTCTTCCGAGACCGTGGGAAAATAAAATAAACAAACGATTTGTCCATGGACGCGCTTACATAATCTTGACTCGCGCAAGGGGAACGCATGCCAGGAGGTGAACACGACAACGATGATTGGGTCTTCATAGGCATGTGCAGAAGAATGACGTACGCAGGATACGTTATCTTCCGCGAAGAATTCCGGATTGCAAAAAAAAAGCGCAGTCCCCCAGGGTTATAAAAAGGTGACCTTTCTCGCTTTCCCCCTCATCTCGTCACTCGTCTTTTCTCCATTTGCTTTCCTTCTTGTTGGTTGAAATGGACTGACTGTCGCGATGGAGGCGCGGCGGCCACAACTCACCGCGGTGGGGGTGCTTCTTGGTTCCGGCCAAGAGGAGGGCCTTGTAAAAAAAAAGCGTTTGTCTTTTAAAAAAGGATGAAATAAAGGATGAAATAGTAGAAACAATCATATATGGAGCTACCGTGCTCTGCACGTTTCTATAGTCCTTTCAGATTGAGGTCTATGGGATCTGATGCATGAGACACATAGGTGAAAGAGGCCACAACAGAAACGGCTCCATTCTTGTATTTGCGTCAGCTGAGGGGTACGACCTCATCCTGACCATATTCACGCGCAAAATCGTTCCTTCCGACAGCTGAATCACTACTCCCACTCAAAACGTCTCTGCTAACTACATGTCTAGTGAATGCTCATCGCTCGTGCGCCATGGACCCGTTCTGGGATAGGCGATCTATGGAATATGCTGAATGACTATAATACACAACACACTCTTGAATCCTAGCTGTGTGAGCGTCCTGGTGGTATTGCTGGAGCTGTCAAACTAGCGCTCCTTTGGACAAGATTACATTGACTGTATTCACCCTGCCGACGCGTGCGGCTTCTCCTGCTCCCTTTTCTAAGGACGGAGCAAGAAACAGTGTCAGCAAACCATTCATGCAGTTGCAATCCCAACCCCGGAACTTACATATTTGGTCGAATTTCCTATTGCCAATCTAAATGATATTGCAAAAAGTGTTAATGCTGACCGCAAATGCATTGGTCACGTTAAAGGAAACTCACTTTGGCAACCCTTTGTTGAGACCCTCCAATAACACACATGCTTTGCATAGTTTATTACTAGACATATAGCCACATCGTTCACAGGAACCGACAATCACTCGTCCGTCGACAGGCGTATTGATTTTAACTTCAATTTTGGATTCCCAGGCCTCCCCGGAGTGAATGATATCTGTAACGCGAGAATATTGGTCTGGCTATTTAATGGTAACAGAGAAGCGATTGATCCTACCCATAATTGTACTGGGGCGTATTGACTCCAGATCTTTTAAGAAAGCACGTGCGTATCCTCGATATGCATTCGGCGAGTATATGCACTCTGTCGAGAAATAGTCAAGCTTTTTAAAGTAAGCATACCTGTAGGGAAAAAGCTTATTTAGATCCTAAGCGCATGTGTATGTTTTTGCCACTGCGCTCTTACATCACAATTTCTTTCTCATAAGTATATTTAAAAGGCTTTGATCGGGGGATGGTTTCGTTGGTTGCAGTACGAATCGCAGTACATCGCTGAAGCCGGGAAAAGTCCCCTCGGAGAACTGTTAGTGATGGGGACGTTAGCCAACTTTTACGTCTCTTAGAGATCGTAGCGTACGTACTATTCATTAGCACCGTCTCAGCAATGTCATCCGCATTATGTCCTGTTACAATATGATCAACTTGCAGCAACGCGGCCCCTCTATCTAGCGCTTGACGTCGGAACACTCCACAGAAAGTGCAATTGTTCTTCATTCCAATTTCCTTCACGATGGCATCCATGCTCCATCCGTAAAGTTCTTCATATGAGACAATCTTGAGAGGTATTTTATACTGCTGTTCGTTTCTTTTAACCGTCTGAGGATGAGTGGAGTGTCAGGTCATTGTACATAAACAATCTCACTTTTTCGCTCATACCCACCTCTAAGGAGTCGTCTCTGTATCCGGTAATACCCTCGTCCACCGAAAGAAGGAACAAGTCCAAACCATATCCGTAACGCTCATTGAGCGTGGTCATGACATGAGCCAGCACCGTAGAGTCTAATCAGTCATGCATCAGTTGCGTCAGTTACATGTTTTGCTGACCGCCCGGTATAAAATTCAAGATCAACCTTTGCCTCCTGACGCTGCAATAGCCACCTTGTCACCCCGCTTGAAAAGTTCATTCTCTTGTATTGTATTATGCACCTCTGTTTCAAACACTGCATAAAAGCAGTTTCTGCAAATCTGCTGACCGGTCTTTGGCCGTTTGAGTACCGCCCGCTCCTTCTGGCAAAGTGTACACAGTCTCATTCTCGATTCTTAGATCTCTTTTTCCTCGGGCTGCCGAGCCAGTCTCATAAACAATATCACGTGATACTATCATTGATTTTCTGTAACCCGACATACAGGTAGGGCATGCAAGAGGACATGATAAATAAAGTCACGTAAATAGTTGGAGATAGTTATGGACGAAGCTAGAGATGTCTATAATTCTACTGAAGAGGAAAGGCTGGCCAGGTTTATGTTTTGGAACCTACCGATTTTAGTGGACAACGGATCGAGATAGCAAGGTCTCTTCAAATGCGTACATGGCAAGCAAAAGGAGGGTTCCTTCCTTACTACCTGAAGATGAACATCGGGAACAGACGTTGAGATCAGGACAATTGCTTGAAAGTATGACGAACACTCAAGCATGGACGCCAGACAGAAAGCCGGTGCATGAATATGTGATCTAATAAACTCTGGGCAAGATATGCATATGAGACGAAGAAGCAAATATGTCATGTCGCATAAGTTGTTGCGATTTGGTGGCCTCACATCAGATTGTCTTTTAAGTGCTACTAAAGGGGAAAACCCCCATTCGCTTGCAACATATACCGGGGTATCTTCACTATCTCGAAAGTGCTGGTCAGTCTTGCCAACCTGTAATTCAACCATCCAAATTTCTATAATATAACTACACCGAAACGAACGTTTGAAGTCATGGCAACAGAAGTAACTTTAGATGGCTGTGCCTCCCAAAAATACTCCGACTGCAATTGCACTCACGCTCAACGCTGCCGTGTCTTTTGTTTTTCTTCCCGTCGTCGATTCGCACTCTATCGTGAACTTGCGACTACCGCCTTCCGTCATGACTCCCTCACCAGATTCTCAATCCTCCTCTTCGGGGGGTACATGCCCCGTTGACCACTCTTCTTTTGCGTCCATTGCCGGGAAGCGATCAACACCCTCTTCGTCGACCTCTGCCTCTTCCACAGGAGGCGGCTGCCCTGTCGACCACTCCTCCTCCGACATCAATCCTCTCAATATGATGCCCAACCTCCCCCAAACCCCTGCTCAAGGCCAAACCGTCAACCTCTCCACCGAACGCACATCCTCCTCCATCCCCCGCCAAGACGTCCAAGAGAAAACATGGGACTACCCTTCCCCACAACAGTTCTACAACGCGCTCAAACGAAAGGGGTGGGAAACCCCGGAACATGAGATTCCTACCATGGTTGATATTCATAACTTTTTGAACGAGGCTTGCTGGGGGGAGGTCCTCAAGTGGGAAAAAATGTTCCACTGTGACTGCAAAGATGTCAAGTTGGCAAAGTTTCAGGGTAGACCACAGGACCTGACACCAAAGGCAAGGATGTACAGCTGGTTTGGGTATGTTTTCTGTACATGCCATCTTATGTTGGTTTCTTTGTGGCCCTAATCAGCTTTTTTTTACAGAGTGGATAAGCCGTTTGATCGGCACGATTGGACGGTTGATCGCTGCGGACAACAAGTGCGCTACGTCATCGACTACTATTCTGCCCCAGATGAAGTGCCGGGTGTTCCTGCCTTTAACGTGGATGTGAGGCCCGCTTTAGATAGCCCATCCGCTGTGTTTGATCGGGCAAGAATGGGTGCGAGACGCGTGTGGGAGAGGTTTTTTGGTGGTGATGCGATGGAAGGAAGTCAATCATAGTACTTCCTTAAGCGTTGAAAGTTCCTATCATTATATACTTCAACTTATGCTGCAGATTGCTGGCATTTAATAGATATTCTACATAGAGCGTGTCAAAGGTCAACTATTGTCGCACTACTTATTGCATGGTGATACAAGTTGTATCCAGTAACTTCCCGTTATGCAGACTTGGCAAAACTTGTACAAGGGTTGAGGAAAGCAGAACTTGACCAACCCTGGTTCGCAATTGCAGCGGCAAGTAACTGGCGTACTTGTTCAGCACAAAACAACTCGCTGCATCATGCATCAGAGAACCTGTATGTACAAGTTCACGGGCATCATCAAAGTACCCGGGATGAAACGGAGGGATTATCAAGGAATAGCTTTACATAATTCTTTCCAAACCGGTTGTTTTCCACGGTCAGTGAAATCTACCATGTCGTATGCTTTGAAACAAGTATCGACTAAATTGAAACCTATCCTTCAGCACCGCTCTCGTCCAACGTCTAAGGCTCGTATCAAACGCACTGAATAAAGATTCATGATTTCATAGAGCATATCGTGCTGCGTGTCCGAACAAGAAGGAGCTCTACTAGCAATACCGATCTGGCTCATCCTTGCTTTCATCGTCCTCTTCTATGCAAACATGGATATCCCATCTATGATCCTTGAAATGGCGACATGTGAGGAATGCCAATATCAACATTATTGAATCTATCCGCAAAGCTCGAAAGTGCATTTTCATTCCCCTTCATGTATTTAAACTGAAAACCAGATATGCTCTGACTATGTTCTCGCCTGACTGTAGCGGTGTTAAGGAAAGATCTCGTGCCATCGTACCTCATCAATTTAAAGTCACGACAATTTGCCTTGGAACGAGTCTTACCTACCGACATACTATAAACTGTAAGATGTAGGACTAGGGAGACGCAAGATTATATCAAGGAAGCAACTGAATAACATATGATAATATGTTTACTTCCTGGTTCAATAAACACATGACACGATGGCCGAGTGGTTAAGGCGATAGACTAGAAATCTATTGGGCTCTGCCCGCGCAGGTTCAAATCCTGCTCGTGTCGCTTTCCTTAAACTATCCGCTCCTTTTTCATTGGCATTCTTTTTTGTTTCCTTGCTTTCTTCTGCTACTGTTGTGTTGGTCACTTGTAGTAAGCTGAAAATGCTGGTAGAATCTCACCACAAAGAATGATTTTGATAGCGCGAAAAAATGATACGGATAATATCCATTTTCAAATCAAACTTGCGCAACGGACGGTATCACTACCATGTTACCGCGATGTATTCATGTTGAGAAACACACAGGTCTGGAAGTAACCATTTTGGTACTTACGATAATGTCACCGCGCTGTTAATAGTCTAACATCTATCTGACCAATTTCAAGCCCATAGCATTGAAATGAACGTTTTATTTGATCGATGAAGCACCCCATTGGAACCTTTCTCATGGATGGCGGCCTCATTTTTGCGGAGCTCCTTGTTTTTTACACGTCAAGAGGACTCACAAGCCCAAGGGTCTTTGGGAAAGGTCACGGTATCTTTGATACGTAATGGCAGAGATGGACTATCCGGTGGATTCGTATACGTGATGTTAACTGCTTTGTCCTGGCCACTTGGAATTGGCGTCAGTATTACAGTAAAGGCAGCCGACCGCAAGTAACGTCGCTTTACGAAATAGGGAAGCTGGAGAAAGGCTCCTTTAAAGGTGTACAACCTCGAGTAATATAAGCCCGCTGTTTGCAAATCTTTCCTGCCTCTACCTAGTATCAAACTTGCTGTGAAGGCTTCCATAAGATTGCACATTTAAACTCCGCGATGGAAGGTGGAAGAGTACCCCAAGGTGAGGTACTTGCAGTATTACGCAAATAGCGCATAATTATGAAAGATGGGTCCCCCTAGCATGTTCGAAAGAACAAAAAGATACGGCCACCAAATCCCAAGTTTCCAACGTGGATGAAGCAGTTGCTCAAGGAATCGCCAAGCTTCCAGAGCACAAACAAATGGCCAACGCTGCTCAGGCCGAATTGACCGCTCAATGTATGCAGCGACATGCGAAAGAACTTGAAGCTAGGACAGCTGCTGTTACCGGTGGGATCATTCCCAAGGACTCGGCTGCAGCGGTAGCGCAGAGTGCGGCTGACCGCGCAAAGCATATCGCTGACGATATGCAGGTGAGGTCAGAGTTTCGCTGTACTCCATACCGGAGTCGCCTGTCATTGCAGATTCTGACGTGTATCCGCCTTCTGCTTTGATCCAATACAGGCTATTGCTCGTCACATGGAGTCGCCAGCTCATAAGAAGAACACCCTTGTCGCCCAAGCCATGGAGTTGAAGATCCATGCTCAGGATGAAATGTCAAAAGAGATGCGCGAGTCAATTCACAGCAGAGTTTTCAAAGCGGAGGAAGGAAGCGAAGCTTCGAAGCTGATGAGCGAGGCGCAAAAAATGTTGCATGAAGTATTGAGTGCGAGACAGGCGAAGAAAAAGGCTGAGGGGCTCCCAGAGCGAGACGATCCCGTCATGAACGAGATCAAAGAGGCAATCGCAAAGAAGGAGTTGGCCCGTGAGCTAATGTCTCGCGAGATGAAACAAAAGGGCCGTGTCGACAAAGATTCCCCCGCTTCCAAGCTCATGAGCGAAGCTGACCGACTGCTAAGGCACATCGCCGAGGTCCATGGCGGCAAGGATATTCACACCGGACCCGAGAAAGCCATTATTGAATCCCTTGCGCGGATTGCTTTGCATGAAGACAATCTTCCAGTTCCATCGGAGGGTGCCAGAGAGGCGATCGCTGATGTCAATCAAATGAAAGAAGGCGAAAAGAAAAAGATCAGAGACGCTCTTGCAAAGTTGACGCACGAAGAAGTCGAGGAGCTACCAAAGAAGGAACAGATCAAAATTGCGCTTGAAAAGAAAGCCAAAGCAGCCGAGTTGATGTCCCAAGAAATGAAGCAGAAGGGTAGGATTGATCCAAAGCGCTATGGAGATGAAGCGGCAATTTTGCAAAGTGAGGCGGATTCAATTCTGCAGCCCAGAGAGGAATAGCGCTAGATTGTAGTAGTAGCCGAGAATTCTCGTTGTGTCCCGTGCTCATATGATGATGCATAGCTCTCTACTTTTGGCTCTGGGTGCTGGTGAAATACAGATGTGGTGATCTCACATACCTAATGTGCATTAACTTCTTCTCCCCCATCACCAAACAACCCCTGTTGCTGTACATTCTAGTCCAAGAAGATGTTTGAAGTCCTATGGAGACGTCACTGACGGCAGAGGTCCTGATATCCCATCTTGATATTACGTAATCGGCGAACGCGTCGATATGCGCAGTAACTTCGCACCTGTAGTGGCCAGGGTTCGGTTAACAACACGAGATATGGCGGAAACGCACGACGTAGTACTTGAAAAGCTGAAAGTTGCTTTATCACTTGTGGAGACTCTCAAGAAAGAAAATGAGGCATATAAGGACAATTTTGAACACGTAGGATCACAGAAAGAGTCAACTATGTTTCGGAGCCTTATTGAATAGCATCGCCATTACAGCTTAAAAACGGCCATGAGCGCCTTCAAGAGCGATATGAGACCCTCAGTCGAGAATATGATCTGTCGGTTAAGGAGAAGGTTGTGCTATCATATTCTGAGCATCCATTCACGACGAATCACGGTTAATTAACAACAGAATTGGAAAGGTAGACAGCTTTAGAGGCTCAAATAGTCGAATCAACGACACTCTTCAAATCACAACTTAGCGCCAAGTCCCGGGAGCTTGAGGAATTCCGTACCAAAGCTCCACAACCAAAGTTAGTTGATGGCCAGCTGAAGTCATGCAAAAAGGGGTTCTGATCCACACTTGTGATATGCAGAGATTTGGAAATCCTCCGCCTCAAAGTTGTGCAGGAAATGGAGGAGCAAAGTGACAGGCGCGCAAAGTCCTTAAAGCAGGTAATTACGCAGACCTGACCTACTGGATAACTACGTAAAAGGTGGGTAACTAACGCAGATGAGGTAGGAAGCAGAGAAGTACCGCTCCATGTACTATGCCTTGCGGCGGGATCACGAAGTCGCCAAAACTGATATTGAACGTGAGGTATATGATTCTCCATCAGAATCAGATTAACGAGACGTGCCCTAATATATCTTTTAGCGTGCACAACTGGAGTCCAAGTTAAAAGACATGGAACAATCGTATCAAGACGAAATGGCGGCGCTTGAGGCTCGCATGCTGGAACTACGACAGTGTCTCGGTAAGTAAGAGGCAGGATGCCAGAAATGCTAAATCGCCCATAGTAACCCGCTTTGTTTATTTTTCAAATATCAATGGTCTACACAAAAAGATTCTTCAATGGACACCAAGCGACTCCGCGAACTCCAAAGGGAGAACGCTGAACTCCAGCTCAAAGCGCGGTCCCTTCTCCCCGAGAATGAGGAACTGAGGTATGTCGAGCGTGTATTCGGCAATACCAAACATGTGCCTCATCAAATCCTTCAACAACAGAGCCGAGAAAGAGAAACTTCGGGTGGACTATGAGCAGCAAGCCCGCATCCACCAGAGAAAGCTCATAGACGAGGTTGCACATTCGAAAACATTGCACGCTGAAAAAGATGCATTGGCCGCACAGGTTTGCACTTGCAATTCCAGTTGGGCTGATGCTGTGATAATATTGCAGCTTTATTGATGCACTTTACGCCATCATGTCTTTAATCAGATAACGTCTATGGAAAATGAGGCCACGCAAACCCTCCGTACGCTTGATCAAGTCACAGAGCAGAATGCTGTTCTCACAAAGGACCTGAATAAAGTCCGAAGTAAGCTTGAAGAGAACCTCCATAATGTCAAGTACGTTGATTACCCCTATTGTTTGATCCTCCGTAAAGACCTAGTTGATATTTGCAGGGTTGAGACGAGCGACTTGAAGCTGTCCATGCTCAAAGAGCGTAATCAATTTGAGAACACGATCAACGATCTGAAAGAAAAGGTGGTCGAGCTTGAAAGGTACGCATTACCAAGTCAATCAGCAGCCCGTGACATTGCTCAGTCTTCGTCCGGCTCGCTCCCACCAGTCACCTCAAAACAGCAAACGAAACTATACAGTCGCTACGTGATCGTGTATCAAACGGTGAGAAAGATCTTCTTGAGAAATTGAGGTTGGCGAGGGAAGAGGAATGGGCAAAGCGGTCACAACTGGAATCTCAAAAATGCGATGTAAGCACAGGCGGCTGCAACAATTGATAGTCAAATGTCCACACAAACCTAATATCAAATGTCAACATTACCATAGCTGGAAAAACAGTTGGCGGATGTTAAACAAAAAACTACCGAAGCGGAAGCGTTGAGCGATTCCGCTGAAAAGGATCTGCATCAAGTAGGAATTCATACCCCGCTTCAAGGTTATTCTTCACGGAACTTATGTATAGGGTTAAGGAACTTTCAAACCTCAAGCAAACCATTCGCACCCTTCAAACCCAAAATGATTCACTGACACAAGCCCGAATGGAGAACACATCCCAGGTTGAGCGTCTGCAAGCTGAAATCGACCATTTCAAAAAAGCAATACAGGAAGCTGAAGCGCAAACAGCTGAACTCAACAAAGATGTAGCTCTGCGAAGGAAGGGCGAAGAGGTTGTGAGGTAGCGGTGAATGACATCGAATCATAATGGCATGTTCATAATTACTTATCCTCGCACGCTCAGAGAAAAGCTCGCGTCAACAGAAGCGGCACTTCAGTCACTTCAAGGTCAATTGGCGCAAATATCTGAACAGATGGAGAAGGAGCGCGAGGCCTACTTCCATAATACCGAACGCTATCGTGTAAGGGGGCACTTTTGAGTGAGACACTGGCCCATACGGTACTAGACACTGATGCGTAGATCTTTTTTTCAAGTCTACTTGGAGCAAAGAAAAAATGCACCTCACCCAGAAGCTTGAGGCGCTTATCAAAGAAAAGGAGAAATTAGCGGATAAGTCAAGAGAGCTGGAGGACTTGCTGGACAAGGTAAAACTGAGTGACTTCCAGAGCTTGCGACTCTCTCTTAGCTGAATCACGGCCTGTAGTCCCAGAACCTCTTCAAGAATAAAGTACAAGTTTTGAAAACAAGAGTTAAGACATACAAGGAAGAAGCTCAGAAACTCCGGTGAGTTCAACGATCCGCAGATCTTCAGGGTTGCCAGAGATGGCAATAACACAGATGGATACACAGAAGCTCCCTGGAAAGCGAGACAAGACGAGCAGACGCAATGTCACGAGAGGTGAACTCTGCCTGTCATAGCGTTAAGCGACAGTGCAAGCTGATACCCTACTTGCTTCCTAAAAGATGCATCAGCGGCAAGCGGACTTCCTCGGCCTACTACGAACGGAAGGGGTGTTGGAGACACCAGCATAGATCTCAGATGGCCCACTGATTTGGCAAATCGTCCTGAAAATAGAATTGCAGCTGGCACTGCGAGTGTAAGACGTAAACATTGGCCACCCGTGCCAGCGCCCATCGCATCCATTAATACTCTGCGCTCGGTGTCAAGCTCATAGGAAGAT
The DNA here is from genome assembly GCA_006535965.1 of Spizellomyces sp. 'palustris'. NCBI lineage: Eukaryota > Fungi > Chytridiomycota > Chytridiomycetes > Spizellomycetales > Spizellomycetaceae > Spizellomyces > Spizellomyces sp. 'palustris'. The sequence goes on along the minus strand of QEAR01000087.1, from coordinate 4,190 downwards.
TGAGACGGAGCTAATGGCCATCAAAACGACATGTATCGTGAATCTTCAGGTCCTTCAGATTCCTCAACTCAGCATCCGCATAAGTTCATCGGAAAAGAAATCATCGTTCCACTAGCCACTCGTTCATTCATCCAACCACACAAGCATGTGGGCAAGAATACTTATGAGGCCGCAACCCAAGTTTAAAACCCCGGATCCCGTATATTTTCTGCTCTATTCTGCATGAAACTACATCGATGGTCATTTGGCATGTCATTTGAGGCTAATGCGACTAAAACCTCTAAGCGCACACAGAAGTACGGTTATGACACAATGATCAACATTACGAGACACAAAAGAAGGCATGCATACCTCTTCTCAATTACACCGAGTGGTATTCAAGACTCTTCAGGTACTCCTCCCTTTCCCTAGCCACCTTCTTTTCCGACTCAGGAGCATACCTGTGGAATAAATAGTGTCAGGCCACGTCGCAGTTGCACAGTTATCTGACATCCCCTCCAGTAGCCAACATCGCAACTATTGCCCAACTTCCCAGAATACTAGGCAAATCGATCACAACAGAACTGTTCTGATCTTCTCACAACTCTACATTTCCCTCCTTGTCGCCCGTTCCCCGCACAATGGATATGCCAATGGTCAACTTACGGAACCCAGAGGTACCAGTACAAGAAACCGACCCACGCAGCAATGGGGTACAAGAGTCGGTAACGGTATCGCACGTAGGCCTTTTCGTAAATTTCGCCAAGGGTAGTTTCACCGGTGAGGCGAACATCAGGAACGTATTTCTTGAAGTTGTCCGCAGCGAAGACGGAGGTGCTTGCCATGCGACGCTGGGGGGCGACAAGCGCACGGGATGCAACAGCAGGCCGTGCAGCTAGTGGACGAAGGACAGCTTTGAAGAGCATCGTTGCAAGGAATCGGTATTTTGAATCGCTGATGCTAGTAAGTCTGTGCGTGCACGCGATGCCCAACTCAGTTTTCCTTAGCGCCGCATCCTGGCAACCCGGTTGTATCCGTAATTAATCTAGCCTTTTTCAGCGGTGATTACCACATCAGATCGGCTTGCATCTCGAATAGCCTCATCCAACATTGGGGGAACGTTGCCGTCGTCCAGACAGAAGAATAGAAGCAGTTAGCCTGGAAAGGAGGGCATCGTGCACTATGGAGGAGGGACGACTTTATAAAGACGTTGTCGTGGCTCTAGGGAGCGGCTACAAGACGAGGGCCGCTGGAATACGATAGGTGCGCGCTTTCGAGTGTGGTCCACACGAAGTTACCCTTGTGGGTCACGCATGAGGAAATGAACGTACTTTGACAGCCCAGATAGCGACATCACATCCAGCATCATCTATTTAGATGCTATAGGTTTGTCCCAAGGTGCAGTCCGTTATGTTGAAGGGAAGTCATCACACGACACGGCTAGTGCCGGGCTCGGTGACTACACAGGGCTCAAATCCTGAGTGTATTCCAATGCCTTGCATGAGACATGTGCAGCGATGCTCACTTGCGTTCATAACAACGTCTCTAGCAAGGACTCAAGCCACCAGCTAACAAGCAAAACGCATTTATTTTCTACCAACAAAGGCGACAATGAACGCAAAATACAAAACTATAATATACAGAAACCCAACTGTCCCATACGAGTCTACTCAGGCTCAAAAGGATTGGTCTTCCAGCATCTTTCTCGCATCTCAATTAAAAATGAAATTTTGGAGCCCGCCTAACTTTGTAATCCAGCAGACGTATGGGAACCCTGCGTGTTTCCTTGGGGTGATCCTTGTTGTCTAGCCATATCAACAATCCTTTGTTGAATGCCTCTCAAAGTGGTCTCATCCATCGTGGCTCCTCCAACTGGAACACCAGCCATTCGTTGCATAGGAGTTGGCGTGGTGGCAGAGCCGGCGCCTGATAAACTGCCCACAAAGGGTACAGTTTGAGTGAACCCTCCTGGCGCTGTGCCCGAAGGAGGACTTATATTCATCATCGTCGGTGGAACATTGGTAGGCATTGAGAAAGGTGACGGGTTTCCAGTCTGCTGAGGCAAAACTGCGCTTTGAGGGTAGGCAAATCCGCCCATCATCGGGCGGGTGCCAAAGCCAATGAAGTTTGGAGCTCCGCCCATTGCCCCTAGACGTTCAGCGAATGCTAGGGGAGGGTTAGCTGGAACAACACCGGGACGCCCACCTGTTGTCATTCCAAGGTCACTTGGTTGAAGAGGTTGCCTAGCGGCTGTGGATGACAGTGATGCAGGAACGGTGGTACCTGCTTGAAATCCGGTCTGCGCTCCTTGCTGTGGCGGGATGGTGGGGCTGAATACTGGTGCCGCAGGCGGTACCATACCTTGTACCTGCGGTCGAGGTTGAGGGAAAGAGATGGCTGCTTGATTCAAGAATTGAGCGGTAAATTGCGTCAAGGCTTGTTGATATGTTTGCAGCGCTTGATGATGCGACGCAAGAATTTGAGCTCTGACTTCCGGAGGTAAGCTAGCGGATGCCCCTGTAGCAAACATTCCTCCGTCAGCAAGGGGAAACCCTAATCCAGGAGCACCAAAACCACCCATCAAATTGGCCCCTGTGAATCCAGGGCCCATAACCGAATTCTGCATGAATTGATTCTGAGTCGAGAATTGTGGGCCCACCGATAGTTGTCCATTAGCGAAGCGCACAACCGCGAACGGATTGATTTCCGTGGTCATAGAACGCTCCCGAGCGGTTCTTGCTGAACTTGGTGTTTGCACTTCATACGGTATTTGGGGACTAGCGATAGCACTTTCAGTTTTCACCCTTGCATCACCCACAGCAGGCGTTGAAGATGGTGCTGTCAGATCCAATAAGCAGAATTAAGCAGATCGCGGAATGAGCACAACGACAGGGCAAGTGAGCACATCTCTTACCGTTCTGCCCGGAGCTAACCGAGAATGCAGCAGTTGACCCAATAACGCTTGGCGGCTGGCTGGTTCGTTTCAAAACTTCAACCTGCTGCACTGGCACAGGACTATTGGTCTTGCTGCTGACTGGTGTAGAGAACTCTTCGATTTCTCCTTCTTCCAGTTCTAGTTGCTTCACTTTCGAGATGATTGGAGAGGCCGCTTGTTGGTTGGGAGATTGTGTGCCGTTTTCATGAACAACGCTCACTACAGCCGTTGTCACGGGGACATGCGATACGGGCCGCAGATTTGATGAGGGCCCTGACGCGGTTATCGGAGCCCTACTAGTCGAGACCGGTGTGACCTGTTTTGTTTGTGACGATGAGGAAGTGGAGGGCTGAACTGGTAGTCGCACAGGGCTGGATGTGAGAGACTCCGGCGCGCTCTCTGAGACCTTGCGTCCTTGTACGTCCTTAATCTGCTTGCCTCTCATTAACTTTTGTCGCAGTTCTTCCGCCCGTCTCTCAGCTTGTTGATGTAATTGACTCTGCGCATCGACCGGCTTCCCAGAGTGTTCTGAGACTACCCCACGAACAAATGAATCTGCTAAAAGGGCGTCTCGGGCGAGTTTTTGTTTTTCGGCCAAGCTCCGCTCTACCGCGCGTCGGATTTCCTCATCCTGCTGTCGTTCTGTCTCTTTAAGTTTACCTTCTTCCTCGTCGAGCCGCTTCCGCAGCTGCTCTTCGCGGCGTTTGCGCTCTTGTTCTTGCAATTGCTCGCGAAGGAGTTCCTCCCGTTGCTTTCGCTCCTCTTGTTCACGCTGCAAGCGCGCTTGCTCCTCACGAAGTCTCTTCTCCTCTTCTTCCCGTTTCTTGCGCTCTTGCTCTTCACGCTGCAACCGAGCTTGTTCTTCACGAAGTCTCTTTTCCTCTTCTTCCCGTTTCTTGCGCTCTCGCTCTTCATGCTGCAAGCGCGCTTGTTCCTCACGAAGCCTCTTTTCCTCTTCTTCCCGTTTCTTCCGCTCTTGCTCTTGCAATTGCTTGCGAAGGAGTTCCTCCCGTTGCTTTCGCTCCTCTTGTTCACGCTGCAACCGAGCTTGTTCCTCACGAAGTCTCTTTTCCTCTTCTTCCCGTTTCTTGCGCTCTTGCTCTTCACGTTGCAAGCGCGCTTGTTCCTCACGACGCCTCTTTTCCTCTTCTTCCTGTTTCTTCCGCTCTTGCTCTTGCAATTGCTTGCGCAAGAGTTCTTCCCGTTGCTTTCGCTGCTCTTGTTCACGCTGTAACCGAGCTTGTTCCTCACGACGTCTCTTTTCCTCTTCTTCCCG
>QEAR01000086.1:0-91766 GCA_006535965.1 Spizellomyces sp. 'palustris' | reverse complement strand
TGTATTTTCCCGCACACTATGACCCTGGTTCGTGGGTCTGTAAAAGATAATGTCCTCGTCGAGACCTCCGATTGTCGAATCCTGCCTGGCAGACTTGACTCGTCTTCTTGGAACGGAAAAGTACAGCTCAAATGAAAGAGACTTGGTGTATGCATCGAAGGATGTATCTTACCACACCCCCTCTCGTCCGTATGCCGTCTGTTACGCGGAGCGGGAGGACGATGTGGCGATGGTACTGAAGACTTGTAACAAGTACTTTACGTCCTACATTACCTAAACCTATGCTTTACATGTTTCTAAAATGATTTTGCTGGATATCTTTTACAGATATGGAGTCCCCGTCATTCCCATCGCAGGCAAGACTTCTTTGGAAGGAGGTACCATTCCCGGACCGTCCGGGGCTGTTGTCTTGGATGTATCACGCATGGATAAGATTGTATCTATTCATGAGGACGATTTGGATTGCGTTGTGGAACCGGGAGTAGGCTGGATGGAGCTAAAGCATGCCTTGGAACCTTTGGGCCTGTTCTTCCCACCTGATCCGGGCGCGGCTGCATGCGTGGGTGGCATGTGTGGGACGAACTGCTCCGGAACTTTGGCATGGAGGTTGGTGGGCTCCGAGTTTGGATTCTATTACGGAATACTCAGCCGCTGCTACTAGGTACGGAACGATGTCTGCAAATGTTCTTTCATTGCGAGTTGTCTTGGCGGATGGTACAGTGATACGTACTCGACGGCGTGCCACGAAGAGCAGTGCGGGATATGACCTCACGCGCATGTTTGTTGGAAGTGAGGGGACATTGGGTGTGATTACACAGATAACCCTGCGATTGAGAAGAGTGCCAAAGGTAATGGCCGTGGCCATGAGTCAGTTTGGAGAACTGGAAGCTGCAGCTCAGGCTGTTCAGCAAATTGTGCAAAGCGGAATTCTTCTTCATCGGTTAGAGTTGATGGACACATTCGCCATCAGATCGGTCAACATGGGACGGCCCAAAGATGAACAGTTGCGGGAGGAAACTACTCTCCTTTTCGAATTTGCGACCTCATCCCAAGCCACGCTCAAAGACCAGTCTGGGGAGGTAAAATCATTGTGTCAGAACTTGGGTGCAAGCAGCTTCAAGTTTGCCGAGGACAAAGCCGAGGCTGACCGTTTGTGGAATATACGCAAGCAAGCATATTTTGCGGCTCGACATTTACGAAGCGACAAGGACAAAGAGTTCCGAATTCTTACCACAGATGTAGCCGTCCCGATCTCTCGCATCCGCGAAGCCTTACATATAACGCGTAAGGACTTGGCAGTGGCGAATCTGCATGCCACTATTCTAGCACATGTCGGTGATGGCAACTTCCATGTACTACTTGTGATTGATCCCGATGACTCGGAGGAGGTCCGGGCAGCGGAAGCCTTTCGGGAGCGAAACGCTCGGATGGCCATAGACATGGATGGAACATGCACAGGCGAGCATGGAATTGGTACAGGCAAAATAGGGTTGCTACCATTAGAGGTTGGTGCACAGGCAGTAGAAGTCATGAGAAAGATGAAAAAATCCTTGGACCCAAATGGGATCTTGAACCCAGGTAAAGTGTTTTCTGTGGAACCAAGCGAAACTCTATTAAGCAGACTTTGAGGAGCAGCTGTGAGATGTTCTGATTTGAGATCTGAGCCACACGTATCATATACTCCTTTAATTACTTTCCAGAATGATAGATAGTATCTATAATTATCTTTTATCCAAAGTTGACCGTGTACATGTGCGACTGATCTGGTAGTTGTCCTAGCGATATTTCAGTGATGTGACATAACATAATCTTGGTTTTTTGGGTCACCGCGTATCCAACAAAAGTAAGTGCTATATAAAGACATGCCTGTTGGGGTCGTCACATGGGAACTGCATGGGATTGGGTGTCGGTGGGTAGTCGCGTCTTGAACGAGGGACGGACGGGAAGAAACGTCGTCTCAGCCAGCGCGTGGCAGTTGGTCGACAATGGCTGTAAATAATTTTAGTACGACACTGGTCGCTCAGTCGTTTGTTTTATCAGTAGAACGGGAAGATCTCGTCAGCCGAGTAACATTGAATTTTCCAAAAAACAGTAAGCGGTTTTTGTATTCCCCATATGACATATTCGCTTTATTTGAAATTCAGAATAGCAACATTCACGATCCCCAGCGGCTCCAAGGCGCGTCTTTACTCTTTCTATATGGTTCATCGCACTTGTCGATCATAGACACGTTTATATATCGGATTCTCTGTCGCATTTCCACTGGCACTCTCTTCGCTACAACATGCCGACGCTTCCTCGAAAATCCACTAGCGAGCGTCCTGCGGACCTTGCGGTAGGGCAGAAGGACCTTCCTGACCTCACCGATTTGCGTGGTGGTAACTGGTTTACAGCGCGCGATGGATGGGAAATATATTGGAAAGCCTGGAAGGTGAGGCTGCTGCAAATAATGTCCGCACTTTGGCCATGCATTTCTTAATTGCGTCACTCTTTTGGTTGTCATATACGACTGTTTGTTGTCACTAATCAGCCCGAAACCACTGTCGTCGCCAATGTCATCGCTATCCACGGCTTCGGTGAGCACATCAACCGATACGACCCACTCTTCTCCTTTTTTGCTTCAAAGGGCATTGCGGTTCGTGGAATTGACCAAAGGTGCGCGCTGTCAGGTCTGAATCCGTTAATGTCAAAGGTCTCACATTTTGCAATCCTGAAGAGGACATGGAAGGACGCACTTTAAAAATTTGGAAAGAGGATCCTTACAAGGATTCATGGGCACTTTTAAAAATACCTTTGAGGACCTGCTCCAGCTGAACGAAATGGATATTGATGGACTGCCCAAGAAAGGAGAGGTTCCGACATTTGTAGTAAGTGAATCGCATTCCAGTCGATTTGGATAGCTACGAATTAACCCGACCATCCATAGTTTGGACATAGCATGGGCGGCTTGATTGCTCTTTCTTTGGTCAATTTACATGCTCAACGCATTCCAAACTTTAGAGGAATTGTTGTCCAAGGTAAGTGCTCATTCTTCAATCACTTTTTTTTTTCAGTGACTGACTGACTGTCACCAGCCCCTTGCATTCGAACGGTCAGATCCTTCCCATCTCTGGTCTCTAGTACGATTAGCACTCTGGGTACCTCATTCTTTCCACGATATCAAGCACCGTCGGGCGCGATGGAATTGAATAACATCTTGGACCCCAGGTAACAGAGACTTTTCCCTAACACCATGCGCTTTGCACAATGGCGCTGACAATCCTCACAGTTTACACGACGAGTATTCAAAGGACCCGTATAACCATAATTTCATGACTTTACGTCTACTCCGTGACTTTATTACTTATGGGAGGAAAGTGGAGGGCACAGCATCCGCCTTTAGCCATCCTGTATTGCTGTATCACTCGCGGATTGATAAGTTGACCAGCTGCGAAGCTAGCGAGCTGTTCATCAAAAACGCAATTGCTGAGGATAAAACGGTCAAATTCTTCGACAATGCACGCCATGAACGTAAGCCAAGTTTTATCTGTTTTTCTTGTCATCTCATGTGATTGACATATTTCTACTCTTGGTAGTCCACTTCGAATCGGAGTTGCGTGATCAGGTCGCGACAGACTACGCTGAATGGATTCTTGCTCGATCCACAGCTACTCCCCCTTTGCCTGCAAAAACACCAGCGGGAGCTCTCCCTGCTACTGTTGAAGTAGTCACACAGGCAGCAGTAGTTGCACCTGTGAGTACAGATGATGATACAAAATCCCCAGATGTTGATGCGGACGTTACAAAAACGCCCGCCGTTGAAGAGACTGCCACCGACGCTGTTCCCGCTGTCCCAGCAAAGGAAATAGACGAGTCAAAAGTTGCACCTCCCACACCCGCAGAGAAAGTTGAAGCCAAAGACCTTCCCCAAATTCCAGTCGAGTCTTCGTGAAGTTGATAGAGATATATCTCATGTTTTATGTATTTTGTATTTATGTCAGTACATGTTTATCATTCCAATTATCCCTTCCTGTGCACCCAGGAGCCATCATCTCCAGATCTGGTTGAAATTCTAGTGTTCAAATCCTTTTGTTCAAATGGCCTTCTTCTACAGCTTTATTCCAGCCTGGCACTGGGCAGACATTGGCCCGATCGATTGGCTCAGGAATACCCGTGGCATTGAGGGATCTCGTGACCAGCGCATGGGTAAGCAATCCTTTGGAACCCCCGGAAGCATTGGATTACTGAGCTCGCCTTTGCAATACGGAGGGTTGCTTGGGAAATGCTTGCTCAAGTCTGCTTTACCAAAGTGGACACCGTGAAAGGTCATGGCCAGCGCCGTAGCAGACGTCCTTTTTTCACGACCGTTTGACCCGTCGACATGCAGTCAGGTCTTGCAGGACACCGCCGATACGCTCGCCAAACACGTCCGATTTTTAGCTGCAGCTAGTCTTGTAACGGTTCGGTTGAAGACCTTTGGGTGCCATAGAGAGATTGTAGCGGAGGCTAAGCGAACCGTCCAACAGCTTGAGCAACAGGGGCGCGAGCAGCACGCTGCTCTTCCGCTATCATCGACCTTAGCACTTGTACAGCCGGATGTCGAAGGGACGGTGATCATACAAGGGGTTCTGCCGGGCCGTCGAAAGCTCACGCGTGCAACGCGGTTCGTTCAATCTGTTGGCCTGCTCTTGAGTGGATATATTTCTATTGGAAAGCTGTCACGGCAGCTGGGCGGCTTGCGGGAAGACACGGTGGGAGACGGCTCCGCCGTGGAGACCAAAGAAGCGCGGGTTGACACGGTGGTTCCCCCTTTGGTATCGAATCAGCCCTGTACGCATGATTCATTAGTAGTGCCCGGTGATATGGATCCAGGTCCTGAGAGGATACCTCGGACGAACTCTTACTTTGTCTCCGCGCTTCCGCCTGAACTTAATAGACCTGCCGTGACATGCGACTTGGACGGAATTATATATATGAGTAAAGAAGCAGAAGAACTATGTGGTATCTCTCAAAAGACTATGGTACCGTCCTCTCTAGAACAGCTGTGAGTGTGCCTTTACATATAGCTAGGGCAGTTCGGAGACGGACACCTGCATAATGTTGCCAACATTTTTATTTTCCACAGAGTGCGGAGCTTCGCGGCCCGTGGTGCCCAGCCTTGCCCGACGCTTGCCGGGTTTCCCATCGCCCGAGCGTTGCATGGCGAAACGGTTAGAGATTATATGGTAACACTTGGTGGAAAGCATCTTTGGTTCGTTGCCGCCCCTAACGTCGATTCACGCGGGGTAACAATTGGAGCAACAATGATAGTCCACAATGTGACAGGTAAACACTTGAAAAAGTTGTTCCTTGATCCAGAATAGGATTTTTCATACTTGCCTTCATGCAGAAATCATTCTAGTTGAAGAGGAGCGCCAAAAATTCCGTCATATGCAAGAAAATAATGCGGATTTCCTTCAACTTGCCGAGGCTTTGCCGCAGCTCATATATGTATCTGACGCTGAAGGTCGCTGTCTGTTTGCCAACAGTGCTTGGGCGACCAACACTGGTGTTTCGATAGAAGAAGTGATGGAGAAGGGGGGTTGGAGTCATATCGCGCATCCTGCCGACTTGAGGTGGTCTTGGAACACGTGGAATGAAAGCTTGAAGACTCACAAACGCTTTGAAGCGGAGGTGAGGCTGAAAAGCAAAGATGGGGAATGGCGCTGGCATCTGAGCCGGAGTATTCCGGTCATCAACCAACACACTGGGCGGATAGAGAAATGGTTCGGAACACTTACAGACATCCATGAGCAGAAAGAGAGCCTTCGGATTGCAAAAGAAGTCCACGAGCAGCTTCAGAGATACATAGCCAATTCCATGGTCATCGTGTGGGCGGTAGATGCCCAAGGGTATTTCACCTTCTCCGATGGTCAGGGCCTACAAGCACTTGGACTTCGCCCGGGAGAAATCGTTGGACAGTCAGTGTGGGAAATCTACAAAGACTATCCAAAAGTGTTGGAACTTTTACGGAGGGTCCTTGATCATGGTGAAAAGATATGCGAAGAAACGACACTTAAGAACCTTTTTTTCTACAATAGCTGGGCACCCCTTTTGGATGATAAAGGCGGAGTCGCTGGATGTGTTGGGGTTAGTACAGACATTACATCGACAAAGTTGGCTCAGCAAGCCTTGGCGGCAAGTGAAAGGCGTGCCAAGCGTCTCATACAGTCGAGCCCGATTGGGGTCATGACATTCAGTACGAATGGGGAATGTCTTGAAGTTAACGAAGCATACTTGGAGATGTTGGGCCTGCAGTCCAGGGACGTGTCCGATGCTGGACTGCCGACCAAAGACACGCGGCCGGACGCACTACGCTTGGGTGTGGATAACAAGATCCTGGCCGAAGCCCTTGCAATGAAAGCGCAGACGAAACGAACATTCGAATACCAATTGAAACGACACGATGGCGTTATAATACCAATGCTGATCGGCCTTTCCCCGCTTGATGAATGTAATGATCAATTTGTGGCGTTTGCGGTTGACCTTACAGAACAAATGCGACTCCGTCGACAAGCGGAAGAAGCGGTACGAACACTCTCTGCGTATGCTCGTTTGTAAACCTGTTACTCACTAGTCTCGGCAGGAACAACGATTACGAGATGTAATCAGCAACCTTCCAGGTGAAATGTAATTTCAACGTAGTTAATTCGTCTGCAGTGCCACTCACGTTAGACCGCCTCTTAGGAGTATTCATATGGTGCATCTCCTCTTCAGGAGTTATCACAGTGTGCGACGGGAAGGGACTGCAGGTATTGCAGACGTCAGCTTCAGAGGTTCTGCACAAGCATTACCACACCCTATTTGGCAGTGTTCTGACTTTAGATGATTGCGTGAGGCGCGCATTCGCTGGTGAAAGCCTTACTCATATCATTGAAGTCGGGCGACATTCGTTCGAGACCCATTTTAGTCATATATCTTCACCAGGGGAAGAAACTAGAGTCATTGGAATATGCACAGATATCACAGAGCGGCTGATCGCAGAGAAAACGCTGGAGAGAAGTCTGACGGAGCGCAATGCTTTGCTTGCAAGGGAGAATGCGGCACAGGAGGCTTCAAAGCTGAAGTCACAATTCTTAGCGACGATGAGGTGTGTCATGGATGATTCTCACGGTTACAGCGATCCATGTTCTTAATATATTGATCTTTCTCTCCATACACAGCCATGAGCTCAGGTTCGCATCACAAAATGTTCAGAATTGGAATCACCTCTAACACTTTTCAATTATCTGATAGGACTCCTATATCTGGGGTAATCGGCATGACTGACCTCCTTCTCGAATCCGATTTAAACATCACCCAGCAAGAGTATGCATCAAACATTCGCCTATCGGCGGAATGTCTTCTGACAGTCATCAACGATATTTTGGATTTTTCAAAAGTGGAGGCTGGAAAACTCGAGATTGACCCAGTTCCATTCAATGTCGCGAGTCTGGTTACGGATGTCATAAAGATTCTGTCCCTGTCAGCGAAGAAAAAAGATATTCAGCTGGATACCAATATTCAGCTGCGAGCATCCGGAAATGTTGTAGGTGATGCCTCAAGGATTCGGCAAGTGTTGATCAATCTGATGAGGTAATGCAAAGAGCCCATTGACTCCCGTGATTGCTATGAGTGACCAGGACTTGGCCAAACAGCAATGCGATCAAATTCACTCCTGTCAAAGGAAAAATATCTGTGCGGCTGTCAGAAGCAGACAGCAGTATTGAACACGTCCAACAATATTGCTTTGATGTTGTGGACTCTGGAATCGGGATATCACCTGCTGTACTGGAGAGACTATTTCAGCCGTTTTCTCAGGCAGAGTCGTCAACAGCGCGAAGATTTGGTGGAACAGGCCTGGGATTGTCCATATCAAAAGGCTTAGTTCAGCTCATGGGTGGCACGATCTCAGTCTCGAGTACAGAGGGAGAAGGGTCAAATTTCTCCTTTGTTCTTCCACTTCCCACAGCCACGGTCGGGAGCGAGTATCATCTGCCGTACGTGCGAGGAATGATCTCTACGTTACTTTTGTCAGACGCCTCATACTTGTTTTCGCAGAGTGAGCCAAGTACCATTCAATCCGCAGCGAAGCTTTACCGATAAGCAAATTCTGGTCGCAGAAGATAATCCAATCAATCAAGTGATAGCTTCAAAGCTACTCCAAAAACTTAAGATCAAGGTCAGTGGTTTTGCTTGCAATTGCAATCCTATCACACAGCACTCTGGACCAAGTCAACACCGAACATTGTTTAGTTCACCATGGTTGAGGATGGCCACGCAGTCTTGAGCGCTCTCCGGAGTTCGGAGAAGTTCGACTTGATTTTAATGGATTGTCAAATGCCTGGTATGCTTTGGATACGTCGATGGTGTGCAAACAACCTGTAACCTCAACTTGTTCAGGAATGGATGGTTTTGAAGCAACGCGTTGCATACGAGCATCCGAAAACTCTGAAATTTCCCGCATTCCTATAGTAGCCATGAGCGCCAACGTGCTAGAATCGGATAAGGCCAGATGCCTGGAATGCGGTATGTCCGATCATTTGGGCAAACCTGTGAAAGCTCGAGATCTCGATCGGATGTTGGGCAAATGGTTATATACGGATTGGTTATATACGGATCGGCCACCTGATCGTACCGATGTTGTTTCATGATTGAACCCAACGCATCGGATGAGCATCAAAGATGTCATTTGACAAAATACCCAGGAGAGGGAATCACCTTGTAACGCACGGAAGATATGGATGAGGTTGGATGTAGGTAGGTGGCTCCCAAATTCAGAGCCCAAATTCAATGACATTTCACATGACATTCCTGTTACATGTACATATTCCATATATTTGTATGTTGTCATGAATTAATGGACCAATAAATTCAAAAAAATTTAGTACATCTCGACTAGTGGGTCTGCTCTGCACAGCTTGACAAATGGACTCATCCTCCACCTTTGTAAACAAGATCTCTGGTCTTGTGTGAATTGCCCAGCCCTTCATGGTCCCTCATCTGCATGCGTCTGGAGAGTCAAATTTACCTTGCCCCATTTATATTTTTTTCCTCAAATGCACCCACGTCTTTATCAAAGAGAGTGCTTGAGCCATTATATCCTTTCGTTTTGTCGACGCATTGATGCGGGAAAAAGCCTTCTTCGCCAGTTGTAATATTCTGACCTTCTGCCCATCCATCTTCATAAATCTTTCTGGAAAGCGGAAGGAGAAACATATGATAACAAATAAGGCGCCTCGGTTATGCTCTAATAGGCATCGAATACAATACTTACCGTACGCAAATGAAGTCACCAGCGCATATCTTCATTTCGTCAGATAGGTGTGGTACGTAATTCTCATGTGAAATCATCAGATCGCCAGGCGAGCTATCAACGGAAGCTGTGCTCGGAATGGAGAAGTCGGAAAGAACGGACTGGCTTGTGGTTAAAGACGGAGTGGATCCAGAAGCTGGACTTGCTGAGATAGACGTAGAAGACGGTACGGACAGATGTCTCGGTGGGGTATAAGGCTCAATGGATGTGCTGCCGGAATCAATAACGGCAGAGTACGCCGGAGGTGGCAAAGCGTCTGTCGCTCCAGGGTAAATGTGTGGAGATTCGACGTCCAACACATGTGGTCTTCCCTCTCGGGTAAGAGTCTCATTCGGAGTCTGATGATCCAAAGCGATCCAAGAATGGCCTCTCTCAATGGACGGGGGTCCCTGGTCCAAGGGCATTCGTGCATGCTCATGTCTTTTTAGCACTTTCGTCTTCTTCTTCGTCTTTCGGATAAGGATTAAAGCTGTTGTGGCCATCACACATAATGCCAAAGCTGCTGCACCCCCCAAAACACTTCCAACGAGCAACCCAACATTTTGATGGTCCTCTTTTTGAATCACAATGTTCGGAGGAGGATCCACCCATCCTGCGCCTGGCGGTGCCCCACCAGGATCTGCAAATCCAATCTGCTTGGTATCGTAAGTGTAAAGCTTGTCGTCCGTCGCTATCACAGAATCTTTGCCCAGCCCTCCATAGACGAATAAAAAGCTGCTGGATTCAGGAAATATTACTGCCGAGAAATATCGAGCAGATGGCTGATTTGTGTTGGTCCCAGCCGTGGTCGAGTTTGTTTTTTCAGCCGCCAGTAATGACCAATCCTTTCCCGCAAACATCCACAAATCTCCAATTGGGCCAAACGTCTGGCCCTGCGTGTTGTTATCGAGCTTCAAAGCATAACCACCAAAGAGGAATATCTTGCTGTCGGGAGCTGTCGTGCAAGCGGATGCCATGCGTGGCGAAGGGGCGTGTGTTGTTGAAACGTTTGTCCAAGTTCTACTGTCTGCATCAAAGATCCAGGTATCGCCTAGTAGAGCACCAGAGGGTGCCACTCCACCAAATAGCAGGAAAGAGTTCGATGTCAAAGCCGTAAGGCAAAAACTTTGCCTAGCTGAAGGCTTGGCTGGCTGTGGTGCTGCACGTCGTGAAAGACCTCTTTGTGACTCGTTGGAACGTCTGGAACGTGAGGTTGCCTGTCGGTTGCCTCCCGCGGGACGAGGTGCGGAAGTGCTGGGAGGTTGAGCGTTTGGCCCCTGATTGCTGGGCGGCGGGTTGTTGGAGTCTGGTGAGCTATTGGATCCAGGTCCACTGTTGGTGCCTGGTGAGTTAGTGGACCCAGGTGAATTATTTGGGTTCGGTGGGTTGTTCGACCCAGGTCCGTTATTGGGAGCTGGTGAGTCGCTGGATTCAGGTGGATTGCCTGGTCTTGGTGCATTATTAGAACCTGGCGGGTTAGACCCCGGTGAAGTATTGGTGTCTGGTGACCTAGGCGGCGCACTGGCGGTAGGAGCAGGTGGCTCTATGGCGCTCGTAGCAACTGGAATCGGAGCGTCATTACTTGTTGCAAATCGCGGTGGAGCAACTGGAGATGGGGCAACTGTGCTTGTGGGAACTAGAGCGGCCGTGGTCGGGGGAGTGTCCGCTACCTGTGAGCTGAAGGCGGTGGACGATCGGCTAACTGATGTTTCAGGCGCGGCCCTGCTTGAGGATACTGCGGATGCGGTGGTTGAGATCGGTGCTTGTGAAGTGTCTGATGTGGGCGACACTGTGGACGTCGCAGAAGGCCGGTTAGATGATGATTCTGGGTTAGGGGATATTATCGTGCTGGTAGATGGTGGAGGTAGCACAGGAGGGAGGGGCCCGGTTGTCGGAGTGATTGATGGAGGCTGTCTCATTGGAGGACCGCTTGGTTCAGTCGGCTGTGTCGTCGGCGGCGGCTGGCGCACGGGAGGACCGGTTTGTCCAGTCGATGGACGGGGTTGTCGAGGCGGTGGAATTTCTTGCGGGGGTGGTATCAACTCTGGAGTTGGACTTGGTGAAGAAACTGAGCTTTGATGAGGACTACTGTCAGCCAGTGTAACTTGTGAAGCGGTGTATGTTTGCAGGTCAATGGTCCACAAATCATCGAAAGCGGTTCTGCCCTCTATTGCGTAGTGCTTCTTGCGTTAGTAGTGCTCCTTGCATTATGTACCAGGGTGTGAAATACCTGCTGAATCCGTTCCTATTGCCGTAGGTTCGAGGACAAGTTGGAAAAGAAGTAACCATGAGCCATGTAAAACAACAAAATTCACAATTTCTGTCCATTCTCACCCGCGAAAACGAAGAGTTTTCCTGCTAGGATCACAGCTCCATGCTGTGCTCTAGGGGAGATTGATGATATAGATGTATTCGCTCGCTGCTCCAAGGTCGCAGCATCAAAGACCATGAGACTATTTGTGGTGAGCCCCGAGGAGGCAGTAGACCATCCTCCTATAGCAGTGTATTCGAACATCAGATAATGCGCATACTTTGAGCACTGCTAATGGACGTACCAAAGCAATGTACAGAACCATGATCGGTGTTACAACTCAATCCGTCCGGAAAGCCGCCAGCGTTGTGCAGCCAGGGAACGGGGGTGTCATATCCAGATGAGATATTGTTGAACGGAATGGTCGTGAATTTGCGCTGTATGGCATTCTTTTGAGTTTGTAGTGCTCCATCTATTAACCAAGGATTTAACAAGGCAACACTGACTGATCAATTTATCAACCGAACTTGCCATCGGGTATCGTAGTTGACCAAATTGGTGTTCCTCCTACAAACAAGAGTTTATCTCTTGCTGCAATCATGGCATAATTCGCGCGCGGGAGTCCAAGGTTGACTGCTGCATAGCTATGGACGCTCAAGAATTCAAGGGCAACTGTTCCGGCAATCAGAATGTCCAACATGGGCAAGAGACACGGTCTTCCTGTACTATACCAAATAACGAAGGTTGCTTTTGGCCAGTCTAGTGAACTTTCTCGCTTCTGGACATGTCTTGTCTACAGTGATATACAATGAAAATAATCTTGGGCCACCTTCTCACCTGAAATCAGGACTGGCGCACCTGACGTTGCGAGCAAGCCTTCACTCCAGGATGGTACCTGTGGCAGTTTTGTGATCTTCAGCCAACATTTCCTTTGCTCAGCTTCAGCAGTTTTCTTCTCAGAAATGCTTTTAAAGGATGGCCCACGGGCTGTCCTTGTCCCTATGACTAGGACCTAGCAGCTCGCAATCACAAGTCGAGATCCAGTGTACCTTTGCTTGGTTACACATATGCTTGATGGTTCAGAGATGGAAAGAACTTTTTGGATTTTGGATATGTAGATCAAAAATGGGGGTCCTCGACAACGGGCCTGACCAAGCCTTATACCTTTGGCCTCCATACCTACAAAATAATAGCAGTTTTCGGGCTTTTTGAGATGGGAGTCCCTTGTCCCTGTACAGTCCATGACCTGGGCGTCACCAACGACTTGACTCGGTGCTGAACCATTGGCGATAAGTGACAGAAAAATAAATCAACTCCCGCCACAATGCAGGAGACGGACATGAAATGAAAAATGCATGAGAGCCAAATGCCGGAAGGTGACAAGGGTGGAAGCAAATAGTTTCCAAAGCGCATTTGCATTACTTTGCATGACGATGCGAGCGACGGAACGTTGCCGATGATCCGCAAACAAATCCTTTTGCAATTGATCTTCCTGATCGATACTTTTGCTCTGGTACCGTCGTCAACCCTGAGGGTCCTCAACTTTAAGTAGCATTTTGTACTCGGATCATTAGAGTATCAAAGGAACTGATCTATGCCTGATCGTTGTGGGACACCACAATTTTCTTTTTCTATGCCATCAACAGAATGATATCCCGGGATATTTGAAAGGTTCGACCAGGCGAGACTTTTTATTGATTATGTGTTTACGAAATTATGCCTTAATCTTACATAGATTTACACTCGACCGAGATACCAATCTCATCCACAATATTCTTTATGCGGGCACATGAAACCCGTTCCAACCTTTTCACCAGACAAATCGGCAATGTTTAGAATGGCCTGAAGGAGGCCGGATAAACCTTCGCCAGCGATTAGACCAGATGCAACGGCGTAACCGGCCATTTCCCATGATGAAGGCCAGCGCTTGACCCAGACATGGGCCATCACGGCACCAATCAACATGGCATTGGAGTATACAGTGCTCTCAAGCACAAATGCAATACTAAGGAGAAATTGTCAAAAGTGAGTGAAATGGAATAGATGACGGCTGTTACAGAAGGCAATGTACCCAATGGCGTTAAAGTTTGGCACAAAGTGCCGATACTTCTCGGGCATAGAATTCTTGATCCAAACCGATATAACCGCCGTAATACCTAGTCCGATGGCTGTGTACCCAGAGGAATGTGGAATGGTGGGGTCCTTGGCCGTCAAAGCTTGCGCGACCGCAGACCAAGCCCCCACGGAGGGCATGCTAAACTCGCAGTCGTCGTGAAGCTTGTCCTCCTCCTGGCTGCGGACAATACAAGGGTAGGCTTGGGTGTACAGAATAAAGAGACCGACGGATATGAAAACAGAAACAAAAGCGCCAAAGATTTGCGCAATAAACTGTCCGCGAGGTGTAGCGCGTAGGAGATAACCAGTCTTCAGATCACCGACCATATCGACCGATTGAGCTGCTGCGGCGGCTGCCACGGCTCCTCCGATCAAGTTCATCCGCTGTGCATCAAGGAGTTGGGTGCCTTCCGTCATGCCTTTACCCTTACTCACACCACCGAAAACCAGTTGGGATGTCTTTGCTACGGCGCTGACGGGATTGATATCGGTTTGACCAGCAGCTTGAAGGCCGATAAATGCAAATAGGAACGCGAGGATGATGGAAAGAATGCCTTCGCCGACACCGACATTGAAAGATTGGTTCAAGATGACGATCGTGAAGATGGCAGAAAGGAGTACGCCTCCTGTCCAAACAACGGTTGGAATGTTCTCGCTGGGCAAGGTGGGATCCTCGTCGTCCATTTGAACATCCAGCGCTGTCTCTGACCTTTTACGAGTAATTGAATTCCAAATGTCACCAAAGGTATTTCGCAAACCCTGAACAATTATCTTCCAGTTCCAGAGCAGTTCAGCAAAACTGGTGCACACCATAAGCATGACACCTGGCCAGAGCATCCAGTAACGGGGGGAAGGGGCGTTCAGAGGGTCTTCAGTAATGGAGCGGAAGTAGTTGGGTTGATCGGGATACTTTGTATCTTTTCCGACAGCTTTACCGTTGCTGATCAGGATAGGACCGATAACTCCCCACGCCAAGAAACTTCCGAGCCACATGGATGCGGACACGTTCAAACCACTGAGCATACCTGCTCCAATGAAAGCAGGCGTCCACTCGAGTACCCAATGCCAATTTTCCGCTTGAATGGCTGGCTTCCAGCCCCAAGAGTAAAACCAATAAGCAATGTGCCAGTCTCGGAATACCCCGGGTGCAAAGTATCCAGCAAGAGTCCAAGCGATGGCGCAACTGAAGCAAATGACCATGATCTTGGCTTTGGCTTTGCCGACGGCTTCTCCTGAGACCCCATCGTGTAGGGATCGAATAGTATGAGCGGATGCGGTAGGTGTTGGGAAGATGAGTTTTTGCTTGATGACAAAGTACTTCCGGAGGGGGACCGCTGATTCCAAAATGAAAATGTATGAGAGTCATTGTGTACTGTCTGGCAAACTAATTCATGTCAGAACGCTACCAAAGAAGAGACCGTAGTACGCGGAGATCATTGTCAAAAGAAGCAAGCGGCCAATATCCTAACATAAAGAATTGGGAGTTGGTAACAGGGTTGGGCCATCCCCCAACAATCTACATCCTTGAATGACCACCAACCTTTTTGGGACTCTCGCCCATAAGACCGAGTTTATATAGCGCGGGGACACCAGAGACGAAAATAATGCCCAAACCACCAGCAGCGGTAGCTGCAGTTTGAACGGTGCAGTTTTCTTTTGGTCCGAAATGACCACCACCAAATGCAGGAGGCAAGACCCGGGAAAGAGGTTTAAGAATGGAGAAACCGATAATGGCACCGAAAAGGGCGGGTCCAAAAGTGAATCCTGGTTATTAAAGTTAAACATGGGTCAAAGGTTTCACAAGATACGTGTTGTTAAAAGGGTCTGCCAGGAAGCCAATAAATTTACCAGTTTTTAAACCAAGATACATGTTGGAGGCTCCAACGATGGCACCCAAAAGACATCCAATGATAATAGCACGGACGGTAACTTGATAATCCACTTCATCGTTAGCGCTAGGTATTCCATCTCCGAATCCATCATCAGCTTCTTCCACAGGAGGAGACTTTGGGTCTACATCACTTGGCTTTGTCTCGTCTGCCATTGGGTAAGACTGTTTATGAGGTAGAGTGGACAATGAGGAGGGAAAGGAAGAGGGGGATGGGGGTTTATTTGCAAAAGAAGGACCCGCTACCCTGGTGACATGCTAGTGGATATAGGAAAATATTCGAAACCGACTCTTCTTTACAAATCTGGTCCAGCCTTTGGAACTCCAACTTTTTTGCTCGCCGAGTGAGCAGTCACTGCCTGTTGAATGACTACAACGGCAAAAAGTCCTGATTAAAACGACGACCGCCAGACGTCCCAACGTCTAAGCGCGGCGGGAAAAATGTGTTTTGGAATCTTTGGAGGTCGTTTGTTCGGCTGCAATGGTTTACCCTCCCCCCAATGACTCAATGAGCGCAATTGCGGAGGTTTGCCAACAGTTATCGTCACCTCCAGAGACAAGAACGATAAACTCTTGCAATGGCGACAGCGCCAAAAGAAAAAGAAAAGACCTTACTAGTTGTCTGTTCATCTGGACAACACCAGATAAGCAAAAATCTAGAGGCTCACTAGTGCAAAACAACTCAAAACTCTAAAAGCAAAAAAAACACTTTTCCTTTTCCTTTTATTTACTTTACCCTAGGCAAGCAACCCCCCGCAGGTTCTCCCGGATACTCAATGTGGGGTTGTCCCATCTCGTTTCTGAACACCTTCACACCTGCCTTCACACAAGCTCTGAGATCCATGCGCCACACACGTGAAATGTCCGATCGCATGCCAAACGGACATCCCAACCCAGCGCCCTCGTGTTCCTCGTCGGTTGACGACCTGCAAGATGAGCGTCCGATGACCGGTACGCGATTCCCCATCGAGCGTTATCGTTGAGTCTATTCTCTAGGTCCCACGTCGCACTTTATCCAAATTTATTTAAACTCGCAAGGTTTTACGAGCCTTCCTGGTGGAGCGGAGCCCACGGACGTTGCTCATCCCAAACCCTCAAACCTTCACGTGAACAAAAAATCAATTAGTTTGTAAGAAAGGTAGGTATCTAGAGACCAAACAGAATAGTTGGCGATACTTGACGTACGATTGGGAAGACCAGCGGGGGAGGTGTGTTACGTTGTGACGCGTTGGATGGCTGGAGTATGCAATGTTGGGGAATATCGATGTGAATTATTGGGCCGGGATGAGCGTCGATCAAGCAATGGACGGATGTTGATGGCCTCCCTTTTCTTCATAGATGACATCTGTCATCGCCCCGGCAAAGACGCAAGAGCTCTCGGATGAAGCTATAGCCCGACAACTCCAAGAACAATTCGATGCATATGAGGATTATTGGGAAGACCCGTTTGATAATACCGGCAAGGACGATGATGATTTTGTTTTGGATCCTCGCAAGCTGAAAAAATCTGCCAAGAGAGGTAAGAGCGGGGGCGAAATGGATCGAGGATGGTTTTGGCGGGCAAGAGAGGGATCTCTAAACCGATGGCGTTCCAAGGTGGCCGTACATCAAGTGGAAACGGAAGCAGGTCGTCCGCATCTTCAAAATCGCGAGGACGCGGTCGCAAGCGCAAATCATCTCAACAGCATGATGATCCAGCTCACGCAGCAACAATTGATGAGCAGACATCACCGAATGTCGTAAAGAGATTAAAGGGAGGAGATGAACAAGTCTCATCGATTCCTATAGTGAACTCTGAGACTTTAGTCCCCTCGGATCATCCCGCGGTATCCGACGTACCGCCCACGGAGGGTGGAACAGCAGAGACAATCAACGCCCAGCCAAACTCTGGAAGCCTTACCAAAACCCAAACTTTGAACGTGACTGTCATAAATCAGGGGCGCTGGACCGATCTTGAGGAGAAGCTCTTTTTGGAGGGACTGGAAGCGTTTGGTCGAGGTTGGGAAGACGTATGTCCATATGCTTTGTCGTTGCCTGTGTACAAATAGACTAACACTACTCAACAGTTGACGCGGCATATAAAGACACGGTCCAGAGACTGTGTAAAGTCGCATGCACAAAAGCATTTCATTCACTTGTATTTAGATGGTAAACCTCTTCCGGACAAGGTGGCTGTCACATTATGTTAAATGCCACTGTAATGTTTTAGACTTTGCTCACACTCTTTTAGGTCAAGCAGAGTGGGGAAGGGTATACTCTCAGCGGAAAGCCATTGAATCCAGACAGCGCTGCATTAAGACCGTACTTGAAAGCGCGAAAGCGTGATCCCTCGCTGATATCGCCCGATTCCCCACTGCGAAAGGAAGCAGAAACGGTCGACCATCCTGCTGTTGAACTCGTCCGGAAGCATTCTGCTAGTCAGGAGCAACCCGTCGTACCTTTATCGCCGAGGTGTGTGCGCGATTCCTGTAGATCAAAGTCATAGATTTCACTAATGAGAGGTCTATAGTACACGGTGTCAGTCATCGGGTGCCAGTGTAACGCAGGAGGTAGATAAGACGTTGGCTCCAACTATAGTCCAAGCTTCGCTGGAAGACTTGGGAATAGAAGTGGGGGCAGACGGTAAAACGGAATACGCGCGCAATCGACCACGTCGGGAAGCTGCCAGCAAACCGCGTCGACGATATACCGAGTAAGTTCGCTACAAGGTCTTGCCATTGCGCGCTGTGTTTTGACTGATCCTGAACATGGGTCATTAGAGACGCATATGACCTTATGCCTTGTTTGAGCTTTAAAAACAGTCCGGGGGACGGGCAACCTGGAAGTCAACCCTACCATTTACGCGTGGATCGTAAAGCCATTGCGCTTATGGACTTGCATTCGCATTTGCTTGATACGGAGGTGGTGGGTTTATTGGCAGGTCATTATGATGCCGAAAAGAATGGTAGGATCTTTTGCTAGATGAGGGTATATGCGAGAACTCTAACTGTACTGCTTAAAGAATGCGTGATTCGCACCGCGCTTCCCGCTCAACGTAAACCAATCGACGCTGATGCCACGATTACCGTTGAAGCTTCTGAGGAATCCTTGGCGGAGGCCTTATCGTTGGCTGACTCGTTGGGATTACAGATTATGGGGTGGTACCATAGTCACCCCATTTTCAGCACGGACCCGAGTAATATTGATTTGACCACGCAGCATCTCCATCAAGAAGCATTCAAGGGGTATTGTTATGGTCATTTTGCGCAAGAGGATGAGGGAGAGAAGGTGGGGGGTACGTGTGCTGGTAGTGCGCAGACGGCCCAAGAGATAAAGTCTGCAGAAGGCGAGTCTGTTTCGCCGACAGTAGAGAATCGACCCTTTCTAGGTGCCATATGCGGTATGTCCCACACGATGGATTGATTTGTTGTGTACTTGCTGACGTACCGTGTTTTGGATAGGTCCCTATGACCCAAAACTTGAGGGCTCAAAGTCCCAACTCAACTGGTTTGTCCTCCCCGATCCACGGAAACGGATACCGAGGAAACTCCACACGGTGTTACAGGGTGAAGAAGAGATTTGTCAGATGGGGTTGGAAAAGTATGAATTTGACAAAATGGTGCGGTGTTGTCAAAAATGTTTTTGTATCATGTTTTGTTTTTGTTTTTTGCTTACTTTATGTCTAGCTTTCGCTAATTCGATCGTACAAGACATTTCGACACCGCGAGGAACGCCACGATTTTGGTCAAGTGTGGCGTGGGACGGAGCTTCGAAAGGATAAACTTGTAAAGAGTTTGCGAGCGTGGTTGGTGGGTGGTATGGAACTCGAGGAATGTGCGAATGCAGTTGTTGGGGATTTTGTGCCGTTGGAAGAGGTTCTAGGGAGGATTAGGGAGGAAGTGGATGTGTTTAATGAGGATAGCCACATTGAATGAAATTAGGTTTTTGGCTTTGGGATATTTTTTTTTTTTGATATTGTTGTATGGGGATTGTTTTGTTGAAATGCATTATTATATTTTCACAAGTGTTTTATAACTAGTTATGAACATTATTATGAACATTATTCCAAAAAAGAAAACATTATTCTAATGTACGCTTTGTCGTCTCCATTGATTATCATCCCCAACTTCATAGCTCCTCCTCCATTCCTCGTCACCACCACTTTTACTATCCGAAAAACTCGATGACGACGAACTGTCCTCTGGTACCAAGACTGTATTGGGTGCCGATGCATACGACGATGGCGTTGACGTGTGTTTTGACGTCGTTGTTGTTGTTGTGGGTGGGAGCGGGAGGGAGGTCATGGGGGGTACAGGATACGAATACGAATTCACGCCATACGCCCTCTGTGTGGTCCTTAACGAAGAAGAAGAAGAAGAAGGAGGGGGATACTGCCGATACGGATCCCCCTTTTTCCCACCATCATCTTTTTTAATTCGTGCTTGTCCAAACCATAACCTCCCAGCCGCGACACCAACACCAGGCACACACAAAACAATACAAACAACCGCAGCAACAACCACCCAAAACCCCACTCCAAATCCATAAACAGTGTTGACGCCCTCAACAGGGGTATTCGACCCATTGGGATTTAATTTCGCGGATAAGGTGCCGAGTGAATCCAAATCGGATTTAAAAGCGAGTAGTAGTCCCAGAGAGGTGATTTGGCATAGTGTCATGAAGAGGACGCCTAGGACTGTGAATAATCTTGCAATCATGTCGTTTTGGTAGGTGTTTGTTGAGGTTAGGAGGAACGCGATGAGGGATATGAGACCTGCAAAGAGAGCTAGGACCATTAATACGCGGGCGGAATTGAAGATTGGGCAGAGGTGGGTTGTGGTTTTTTGGTAGGATTGTTGGAGGTTGTTGTTGTTGTTGTTGTTGGTTTGGTTTTGGTTTTGGGTGGTGGTGGGGGCAGGAGATTGTTGTCCACAAGGGAGATCCAAATCCCCACAAGTCCCTTCACATTGCTTCCAAAACCCCAATGTCGTAGACGGGTGTTGAGAAATATAGGTCTGAGCTTCAAGTGGTGGTGACGACGAGAGAGTGTAAATGTTTTCAGCAGTGTAGAGGGTTGGGAGGATTTGGGAGATTGTGTTGAGGAGGAGGGAGGCGAGGAGGAAGGGGAGGAGGAGGCGGGTTAGGGTGGAGGGGGGGAGGGTTTTTGGCATGTGTTTTGTTAGGGGGGAGTTACATTCAGGATGGGGATGGAGAAAAGCTTCCTTTGTCGTTGCAAAAGATATGGCTCAAGAAAAAAACAAAATTCAAAAAGGACAAGGGAAAAAATATGGGTTCCCAAAAAATGGCAAGTTCGTAATTTTGCAGGGTGCGCAGCAGCCGTTCGTGCACGTCAGGTGGATGTCACGTGGATGCTTACGTATGTGTTCCGATCGCGGGTTTTATACTGATTGATGGGGGGTTTCACTGAATAGAGTTTTTGTGGTTTTCTGTTTTTTTGGGTACTGTTTGGGTAGGCAGGTATAACTCTACTGTGCATTGTTTAAAGTTTGGATAGCATTATCATGTGGTTTTTCTTAAAATGCAGTGCAATTTCTTTTGTAGGCAGAACGATGACGGTATAGACAAGGTCACACTTTTTGCGTGAATACATGATGCCACGTTTGTGCATACACCTGTTTTCAACGATATCGTATTCTATTCTTTTCCGTTTTTCGTATCAGCATCCCCATCAGACTCTTACAAGTCAACCAATTCATGTTCACACACCATCGTTTTGTATGACGAGAGTTGAAAAATGGATGATCATGAACTTTGGTTTTGGTACCATAATGTTTGAATCAGACATGGAATTCAAGAAACGGATTTTTGAAAGTGGGCCAAAAGAGCCAAAACAAAAAGCTCAACAAGTTTTAATTGTTAGGTGGGTGGTATGGATATTGAATTTTTAAAAAGATCTGGTTGTGCCATTTCACCCAAAAACTCTGAATCCAGCGAATGATTGGGCATAGCACATTCCCAAAACACTTTGTGAAAATACAACTTGCAATACATGTATAGAGCCTTTTTGGGTTTGACTATCTCATTTCGCATTTTTACATGCAAATCATGTTTTTGGATTTTGTGGTAATGGGTGGTGAAATGCGAACAAGTAACACTCTAGTTTTAAAAAAGAAAAACATACGTGGATACCCATACCTCACACTTCAGAAACCATTCTGGTGCTAAACGAGCACAAAAAAAAAAAGAAAACCACCATTTGGAAACCTTTTACGGCAAACCAGTACATGATCCATCGTCGTATGTACGTGGGTTTAGTTAATCTTTAGATAAATCCTTTTTGGTTTGCATGATATAAAAATGGCCCGTCTACTACAAATACCAGTGCATTAAAAACTTGTGTAAAAAACCCTACCAAAAAATAAATACAACATTAACTATTTCAAAAATATACAACACACAAACACCTTGTTTCCTTCAACGTTCTTTAAACGTTCAATGCACAACCGGTTTCGCATCCCCAAACCCACTCTCTTCATCCCACCCATCAGGAACCTCACCAGGACACTCATCCCCTCCTTCCCCCCGTTCCAAAATAACAACAGAATCCTTTTGCCACGTAAACGTTCGACAAAGGGTAGGAGGCACAAGATCATGACTCGGTCGGAAACACGGGCGAGGGGGTAAAACCGGACTCGTATCCTCATCTTTTGGCCAGAATCGATCAAAGACGGGTATGGCCGACATGCCGCGTTTTCGTTGGACTTTGCGAGATGCGTAGCCTGGTTGTTGTCGAATGTGTCGTCTCCACCAAAAGAAACTTGCGAGGAGGACTGTTAGGGCTAGGATGGAGGATAGGCCTACGATCAGTGCAATATGGGAGACGGTGGAGGAAGGGGGTGTGAGGGTAATGTACAGTGGTGGGTCAGTCGTTCCATTACGTGTGTACAAGGCGCCGATTCGGATGGGTGTGGAGGGGATAAAGAGGGTGGTTTCCGTTGAAGAGAGGTTGGATGCAATTAGGGTTTGTGGTGTGGGTTCGAAAAAGAGGGATACCACTCCGCCAGTGGTGTTGCTTGTCCAGCCGAGTCGGGTTTCGGTGTTGGGAGCAAGTTGGGTGGTTTTGCATATTGTTGTGTTGAAGAGTGTTGTTGTTGGGCAAGGGTTGTTGGGTGTGGGGAGGAGGAAGAGGTCCGTAAGGTGGGCGTAGGTACTTTTAGTGGTGAGGACGAGGAGGACGGTTACAACGAGATTCATTGTTAAACGTATTGTCTCTGTGTGTTTGTGCGAGAGACTGACAGAACAGACAGGAAACTTGTCCAACCCAAAAGAATAACCCTCCCCCGTTGTCCAAAAACGAGCTCAACAAACTTGTCAAAAAAAAAAACCTTCAAGTGCAACTTAAAAAAAAACTCGTATACAAAGAAAGCCAAAGTCCCCCCGCCCTTTCCCTTTCAATACGACGTTTCCCTTGTTGGATTGGGCCGCAAACCCATCCCTCCCTCACGTCACACCCCCCCGCCCTCCGTCCAGAATAATTAAAGTACACACTGGCTACTGATCACAAACAATTGAAAATATGAAACAAAAACTAGTCTAAACCTTGTAATTCCCCCATCCATCCCTCAATCAGTGTTTAGAACACTTGAAGTGTTCCAAAACGCCGTTTTTTATGCGAAGGCGTTCCAAACAACTACTAATGAGGGGTTCGATCCGCGCTTCCCACAAATCACTTGCACGTTTTTGCGATTTTGTTTTTTAAACAATCAACCCATTTACCCATTGGCAAAATGACAAACGCAACAATAACCACAAGTATACAAAGACAATGAAAAAGGACTAGTCTTTTTATAATCTATAGGGAAAAAAAGAAAACACAAAAAAAATTACAGCCCTATATACTTTCAACACCCCCTCCCGCACATACAACACTCTTGTAAGCACATAAAAGCTATGATATGATACTTTAGCGGGTCCATGTAAACAAAAAAAACATAAAGTCTAAGCATTCGTCTTGAGCGATCCATCGCAGCTCACACCCAACTTGTTGGCCCACAACAGAGACGAATCCACTTGTGAGAGGTGCGCATTGTATGCAGCCAAAACGTCTGGTTTGGTAGTGACGGCCCAGTTTTTGACATAGGCGGCCTCATTCTTTTGTTCCTCAAAGTTGATAATCAGTTTGAGTTGCGGTAAACGCGCAAGAGTCGCAGTGTTGAGGGTTTGTTCCCACCAGCCTTGCTTGACGGCCAGTTCGGTTGCACCTGCTTGGTTCATGAGGTACCCGGCCCCCGACTCTGATAGAGCCATGGGTTTATTCTTTTCCACGGCAAATCGCTGGTAAAAGTTGCGCAGGGCCAAATTGACGCTGGCATCTGCTCCATACGCCACCAAGTTTCGGCCCTCTAAATAGTCGTCGAAAAAGGTGGCTTGAGGGACGGCATTGGGAGCAGTGTCTTGGTAATAGTACAAGCTGAGGCCGACCCAGTCCACAAATTCATCTCCAGGGTAATATGGCAAGTATGGATCGTCTCCGGCGTCGACAATGCCGTTGCCGTTTGTGTCGAGGAGGGCCAAGTTGGCTGCATCCGCCGTCTGCCAAGTGCTTCCGTCGCCTGCCGTCGCCGTAAACGGATACATGGCGCCCACATTGGGCGACCACAACATTGCTAAAACAATAATAAATTTCGTGTGCAGAATGCGCATGCGCCTTTCAAGTTTTTACTCACCAGTCAAATTGGTCTTTGCACGGACCGCAGTGGCCATTTTCTGAAAACCAGGGATAAAAGTGTTGGGTCGATAGCCATAGTTTGTCCATTCCCCATTCATTTCGTGTCCGTAGCGAAGAATGATGGGGCAGCCTCCAGCGTTCAAGCGCCGGAAATGGTCCGTAACTTTATCAATGATGGCGTCCGTGACACCCTTCATGTCAATGGGTTCGAGCGTCAAGGCCATGATCCCTCCAGCGTTGATGACTTCTTGAGCGTGCCAATCCAACATGTTTTGGTCCACCGGGTTGACGGGGTCATTGACCAAGCGCATAAAGGTATTGCTAAAGACAAAAAAAAAGCGGGTCAGCGCCTTGTCCAAAAACACACAATTGATAATTGGGACACAATGATAAAATACATACAAGACAGCAGCACGCTTTCCCAATCGCTGGTTGACGGTGGTGGGCACATCTGGATTCCAGTTGGGCGAATAACCGACCAAGACGCCTTGAGCGGGCTCGAGCCTTGCGAGACTGCCAGGTTGAGATTGACAGCCTAGATTAGCGGGATCGATGGCAATGGGCGTATTAATGGGCTGCTTTGCTCGCTCGTCCATGGCGTCCTTGTGCTTTGTGTAAACGCGGAGAGAGAGGACGGCCATGATGGCGAATGCGAGAGCGACAGCAAATGTCGTCTTGAGCCAAAAGAGAATGCCGCAACAGAGGCGGCGTGATTGGTACCCCATTATCTCTCTCCCTTGTCGTTTTCCTTTAAATCACACACTACACACAATGCACACAATACACACTACAATGAGACTATAGACAAGAAAGAGGTGAGAATGAGTCCTAGTCGTTGCGAGTGTATGAATAAATACCTGAGAGTGACAGATAACTAATAATAATAATAATAATAATAAAATAAAAGAAATGCTAATAGTAGGAATGGGACTCTTTGAATACTTGTTAAAGCGTTCTAAAAGCCTTTCAGTTCCCTACTGCTGCAAGTCGTTTCTTCCAAACAAAATCCTTTTGCCCAATGTCCTCCTATTGCCCTGTGTGTGCGTGTAGGAGAATGTGAAGTCACTTTTCTTTCCCTTGTTGGCCGCACATCCCAAAAAAGGAAATTCTTCTTGTTGTTTTGTCTTATCTTTTCTTGTTGCTATGGCTTTTCCTTCAAACAGAGCTATTGCTGTGCCTCTCTCCTTGTATCGCTGTGCCTCTTTTGGATTGTGCCATGGCGTTTTATTCCCACGTTGTCCCCAAATGGAGGCCACGAGCCGCTTCCCATATCGGGTTACATGAACATTCATCATATCACGTGCATTTATTGTACATGTGTCAGCAATTATGTCAGCACAAGTGTTCAGCGAGTGTTCCAACTTTTAATGGCAATGTCATCCATGTTGTTGGGGCATACCCTCTTTGAACTCTACACACACACACACACACGGCAAAAGGGCAATGGCTGACGAATACACAGCGCGTGTGTCGGGTGTCCCTTTTCTATGTGTTTGCCCTTTGGAGAGGGCTTGACACCCGTACTGTTTACAGGTAAGGGAGCAGGCGTCCTTGTCCTTGGCAGTAGGGACATGTCAATTTCCTGTTCCATCACATCCTCACATTCGTCATTGTTTTATTACTACCTTTGGTTGTGTGGTAAGGGATACACGTTCTTTTGATTTGCTTCGCCCATCTTGTAGTGGTGTTTATTAGATCAAAATCATGTCATTGGTAAGGAAACAAGGTATGTGGGGGGGCTTTCTTGTTGTTTTTCCCTCCAATTTTGAAAAAGGAATCTTCCGTTCTAAACATGCGCATCATCATTGCCATTTACCCAATCGCAACCCATCAAAGCAAGGAAGGGTTAACTAGTAGCATTCTAGAATATACAAAAAAGAGGTCATGTCAAAAAAAAAAAGCAAGGCCGCCTCCTCCAGCCTTGTTGAAGCGTGAAACCCGGTTCATAGTTTCTATACGTCCTTTCTGAGCGGGGAGAGAGTGTGTCCAAAAAACAACAAAACACACTTTTTAAATATCATTATGCTCTTGATTCTCTTGCTCACAACGCTCATCCCTATCCTCCTCGCTCAACCCTCCCGTCAGGAACCGCCACCGCGGTCTCAATCCATCCTATGGCCTCACTTTTCATGCAACACAGTAAAGGTCCGCAAAGAGTTTCGCGAATTAACACAACACGAGCGGGGTGCCTACTTGTCGGCTGTCGTGTGTTTACGGACGACTCCTAGCTTGCTGCGAGTTCCCGAGAGTCGCTCCGTGTATGATGATTTCGTTCATGTTCATTTGCAAAATGTGCCTGCAGCTCATAATACGGTAGGTACATAATTGGGAATCTCGTCGTTTGAATAAAAGCTGTATATATTGATGATGGGGGGCTATTTTTTTTTTTGGATATTTTTCTCATTTTTCAAATCTCTGCAACAATGGCAGGCAGCCTTTCTCCCTTGGCACCGCATCTTTCTCGGCATCTACGAACACGCCTTGACGGTCGTCTGCAACTACACGGGCCCCATTCCATACTGGGACTGGTCCTACGACTCCCAATCCCCCCACCTCTCCCCCCTCCTCACCCGAGCCTACTTTGGCGGCAATGGATCCCCATCCTCCAATTACTGCCTCACAACAGGCGTATTCGCAAACTCGACTGCCGTCTTTCCGACCCCTCACTGCCTCCAACGCCAATTCCGCAGTGGCCCCAATGCAAGCGAGACGGATGGCGACATGCTAGGTGCCCAATACAGCCCCATTGAAATGGAATGGATCGCTGGACACGCCACTTTTGACGCCTTTCGAAGAACACTGGAAGCCCACCCCCATAATAACGTTCATAATTCCTTTGGAGGGGATTTATCTGGGTTGGGCACATCAGTCAATGACCCCATCTTTTGGCTCCATCATGCGAATTTGGATCGGTGGTGGTTGATTTGGCAAATGGCTCATCCGGATGTGAATACCACCTTTACTGGGAATGTTGATTCGGATACTCCGGATGCCAATGATGCGAGTGTGAGGGATGTCATGCGGTACCTTGGAATGGTTCCTGATGTGGTGGTTGCCGATACGTTTTTGACGGAGGGGGGTGCGAATGGGTTGTTGGTGAGTTTTTTTTTTTTTTTTTTCTGATGAATCAAAGTTCTGATGGTATTTTTTTTTTTTGTTTTGTTTTCCTTTTTCAATATCTCAAATACTCCAAAGTGCTACAACTACTCTTCCTCCATCGCCCCACCCAACATCACCGATCCCCGCCTCCAACACCCCGTCCCCGACGACTCTCTCCCCGATGACTCTTCCCCGCCTCGTCCCCGCCGCCTCCACCGCCGCCTCAACACTCCCCTAAAACACCACACCCCCCTCCCCTCCACCTTCCTCTCCAAAATGTACAAACCCCCCCAAATCGCTAAAATCCGAGCAGGCGAAACCCGCATCGCATCTTTTATCGACTACATCAATTCCCTTGGATGGGTGTCCTATGCTGCTGATGATTCATGGTCTGTCGATGCTTGTGAGTTTGGTGACATTCAAACGTGGAGAGAGGGTGTACGGAGGGTTTTGACGGGTGTTGTGGGTGTTGTTGGGCGGGTTGGTGAGGGGGATGATGAAGAATAAAGGTTTTTTTCCTTGTTTTGTTTTTGTTTTACGTACATTAGTTTTTTGAAAAAGGTGTAGGGCATGTTGTGCATTGTCAGATGGGATTATTGGGATATTGTGTATACATTTTGTTTTGCATGTATGTAAGAAAACAAGGTTCTTTTACGCATCGTACCATGTACGGGCAGCAGAAGGAGCAATAGATGGCGAGTCGTGCCTATTGCGGCCAAAGAGTCCTCGAGTCTCTTTGCAAGAGTTATACATAGAAGTCATATGCAATAGGATTGGGTACTTGCCAGACGGTTATCCCCCAATTCTCTGATAAAAACAAGCCGACTGGGATAGCGTGTAGTCACATGATTTCCCTGGTTTATATGCACATGTTGCAGGAGTGGGATATCCACGCCTTTGAATCATAGCAAGCTAGACCTAGCTAGCACTATTATTTGCGGCATCTTATTATGATCTCCCTATAAAAAACAAAAAAGTACCGTACCGCTGAATGGAAGGCTTGCGGACATTTGAAGCAAGAGTGAGCCGCTGCCCACTCTTTTTTTTTGTTTTTTTTTTACAACAAAACCGACCGCCGGAACGTTACGCCAGCTAGTTTCCCAAACCCATCAAACTCTTGCCAACAAAGGCCAGGGGGCAATGCCTTGCCAGAATCTTGGCGTAGTTTAACCCAAATCTGTGAATGCCTTTGCTGCATCATTGAAAACGGGTAACAAGAAAAGCAGAATGCGGACATTGTTGAATCCCGCAAAGACAAAAAGGCTGAGACAAAAACGTGAACCCAAAGGAATCAAATAGCAGCTCATTAAATCAAAAAAGCGTCATCTTTTGCGAGTCTCAATCGCAAGTGTTCAATTGCACACTGGCACAGTCATATACAGATTGGGGCACAGTCAGTGAGACAGCTGGTCTTAAGATGAAGGTTTTGGCACACAAAACACTTTGGAGGTCACGACGGGCGAAAAGGAAAGTGTCCGCAAAATCACTGTTTTGCGTGAACGACGGCGGCTGCCTGAGGGGGGGAAAGTTTTGGGTTTTTCCTTGTTTTTCATCTAATTTGCCCTTTTCGTCCCCATTTGACTTTTGAGGGAAATGTTTTTTGCAAAAAGTGTAGCAGCCAGCAGCAGCAGCAAGTCGGTCATTTAGCGTTTTGAAAGTCGTTCAACCGTTTGGCAGTTGGGGGGAGTTGTACTTGACAGAAGTGATGCGTTTTCAATAGACTTTTTTTTGTTTCTTTAAAGGTGGTGTTGGGTTTTGTTGTTTAGAAAACACACATTAGAGCCCATTTCCGCCTGTTTCCCCCCTCCTAATAGGCTTTCCTTCCATTGCGCTGTTGCTGGTCATTCGCAGGCCTTGTTCAAAGCTCTCGCTCTCAAAACTCACTACAAGGGAACAGCACATCTACGACATTTTTGTTGGTCTATAGCGAAGTGAGCTGGTCTCCTTCCCCTCACCTTCCTCTTACGCTTTCCCCCTCCGCCCGTTCGAGTTTCTTTCCACCCATCAACACACGAATGGACGCACGCTGATACCTACTCTTAATCTCATACACCTTTATAGACATCATAGATAATTACTACTAGTCTTATTCTATAATAATGGCTGCCGTCTACGATCGATACGCTCCTGCTCCATCCACACCTAGCGAGGAACACGCACCTGAATTCTTACCACAACCCGAGTTTGAGGATGAACAAGTGGAGGAGGACTTTAAGCATGAACGCGAATACCAGGCCGTGTCTGCCTATGCTTCTACCACCGATACTCGCACCTACAAATCAAAGGAGGATGATGACGAGTATGACCCAGAGGCCATGTTATACCGCGCTGCGGATGATGTGTACTCTCAAAAGAGTCCAAAGCTAACACTGGCTGGACGGATACTTTCTTGGTACAAGGTATGTACATTTTTGTTGTTGCAATGTTTGTTTGGTTGCATGTTCATCATTGCATTCACCTAGCCTGTGTACGATTATAAAACCCCAAACCTTTCGGATAAACAACGGCGTACTCCGAAATACTGTGGTGGTCGATTCAAGCGATGGCAATTCATCCTCCTCCATCTCCTGATCGGGTTCCTATTCCTCATGGTCGTATTCGGTCCCCTCACCTACTTTATCTTTATCCCCAGCATGGTCCAGTCTCAACTCAACAACCAAAAGTTGGATAATCTTGATCTTCAAAAGATGGTCGTGGACAACTTTTCTCCAGAGAACGTGGCCTTTGCCGTCAAGGCATCTATGCCCGCCCCCTTTTGGTTGCCCGTGACAGTCGAAATTGGCGAAACCGATATCCAGATTCATAAACGAGGCGATGAAAAGAATGGCTTGGTGAATGTCCACATTCCAAACCTTCCCATCACACTCAACAAACCGCTCAAGCTGGACATGTCGGGATACGTCAGTTTGGATCACTGTAACCCAGAAGAAACGGCAAAACTCGTAGAGCTGTTCTCGACAAAGGGATTGAACGACTATGAATTCCAGATTCGCGGAAAGTTCCCCATCAAGTTGTTTGGCATTACTTTTTACAAAGGAATGTCCTTGTACTATAACATGGGAAAGATCAATGGTATTACCTCCAACCTCAAGTCTCTCTTAAAGTCCATGCCAAGTTTCTTGAAAGCCCAAAATATGAGTAAGTGTTGTTAAAGGCAAAAGCGATCTCGACATGGAGGAGAATTCTAAAGTGTTTGCTCGTTTTTCAATTAGACTCTTTGATTCGGCAGCGTTTCGCTGCCAAAGACCTCATTAGCCTTCTCACCGATATTGGATTCCCAGAAATCAAGGTTGACGCTCTCGCCCTTGAGATGAACGATAAGGGTGTCACCGTCAACGCGACGCTCTGGCTCGAGAACCCCACTCGTGTCACTATTGGTGATATCCGCGGTTTGTCGTTTGGTGTGGCAGTCGAGGAACAAGTCGTTGCTCGCTGCAATATCCGTGAACTCTCTTTGCAAGAGTCGCTTCAAGAAATTCATTTGATGGCTGATATCACCTTTGATGATCCGGCGATTACTCCCGACGGTGTCAGTAAGACCATCTCTTCTGTCTTGGATAGGTTGTTGGCTACTGGCAACTATGAGGATTTGAAGGTTGCCATGGCGGGTCCCATTAAGATTGCACATGGTGACTGGGTGGAGACCATCACCAGCCCGTTGGCTCTGTACCTTCCAATGAAGGAACTCTTGGACGCACTCCAGTTCCCCAAAATCCGAGACATTTTGACACTTCGCGGTGTTGCAGATCTCGTTGGCAACACCAAGCTTGCGGCGAACGTATTGTCAGACCGCATTATCGCACCCGTTACGATTGGTCTTGCTCGTATCTTGCCATTGCCTGAAAAGGTTGAGATTCGATACAATGTGTCTGCTGCCCTCTACGGTGGGGCCCAAAAGACTCTGGGATTGGATCTTTACCCTATCACGATTTTGACGAGCGATAATGACATGAAGATTCAAACGACCGTTGTCATTCACCCAGAGAACTCTATGCCTGCTGCTGAAGCACTTGCTACGGCTTTGAACCCGATTTTGGCTGCTGTTCCTCAACCATCCAGCATTGATCTCAAGTCACTATCTTTCTTTGCCGCTGGACAACAGCCCTTCCAATGGAGTAACATGCTGTTCAAGGACTCGACCATCAAGATTCCTCTGCCTACCATTATCTGCCTCCCATGTATCGTTGATCTGTTGACCAAGAATGGAACGGACATTCCCCTCAGCATCAACTCTCTCGCCATTGACCAGCTGCTCAACGCCCCTGGTTTCTCTGCACAAGGTTCAGCCAACATCCAGTTCCCACCCACCCTTCCTGAGCTATCTCTCGATATCGGATATGCGTCCTTGGATTTGGCAGTTGAAAAAGTCCAAGCTGCGTCTGTAGGTTTGCCTGCGGGATTGAAGCTTATTCCCAATACAGGCCCTATGGCTTTGAATGCTCAAGCAGTCTTGTCACGGACCCCCGAACTCCCGGCCAAGCTTCAGAGTTTGGTGGACTCGCTTTTCAAAGATGGGTCGATTCCTTCTTCGGCGGGTATTACAAACTTGATGTTTGGTCCTTCGGCCAATGCCTCGTTTGTCACGTTTTCCAAGATTGCCATCGAGTTGAGCACGGCTAATTTGAAGGACTTGGTGAACCGAGTCGTAACGGGATTGAAAACGTCCATCTTGAAGCCTGGATTGGTCAAGGTGACGGGTGCGGATCTTGAAGTTGTAAAGTCGACTGAATTGGCGCTTGGTCTCGCTGCCGATATCAATAACCCTTTCAATATTTCCATGTCGCTTGGTAACATTGACCTCGACGTGTTGCTTGACGATGGCCGATTATTAAGCTTGGCACTTCCTCCGTTGAAACTGGTTTCTGGACCTGGTGGTCTTGATATCAAACTAACGGCTGGTGTTGCGACCGGTGCAGGTGGCATGGCAGAAAAGATTGCCCTCCTCGTGAACCAAGTATTACAGAAACAGGACATTACGGCATTGTTTGGAATTACCAGTCTAGTGCTTTCACCTCCTGGTGCTCGTGGCCAGGCGGGAGGTGCGGTCATTGATCAATTGAAGCCTGTAAAGATTGTTGCTCCCGCTGATTTGATCAACGAGATCAACCCCCTTGCGCATCCCGATACGTCCCCGATCGATATGTCTGGCTTGCTTCCTAGCGCTGATATTCTGAGCAAACTCAACATTGATCTCAACTCGGCGTCGCTTGATACCCTTCCTGGTGCTACCCTGGGAGCTGCAGTGGCTGCAGGATACGTCAATCCACTTGCCCTTGCTGCCAAGGTTCCATTCTTCCAATTGACTGCCGGCCTGGGTGGCTCCAACCTTGTTACTGTCCAAGTAACGGATATTACCCTTGTCCGCGGACAAGGTGTGATTGCACCCAAGCTGATGATGGTGTTTGATCAAACCGATGGAAGCATCCCTGACAAGGTTGCAGAATTTGTCGACAACTTTATTGCTGGTCACATTGCCCCCAGTGTCAACGTCAAGACCTTGTACTTTGGATCAAGCGCTCAGGACATTAACGATTTGTTGAGCGTCGTCGATGCGGATTTGAGCCCCATCACTGATGGGATGGACACCAAAGCGATCATCAACACGGTTGTGAGCATGTTACCGATCAAATTGCCTCTCCACGTCAACGAGTTGATGAGCAGCATGTCGGATGTGTTAACTGGCGTAATTAAAGTTGACACACTCCCGCAAAAGACGCTAGGGTTGAACGCAAATGTTGGCTTGAAGCTTCCGTTTGCATTGTCTTTGAACGTTGGTTACTTTGCGTCCAAAGTTGGCATCAATGCTAACCCCCTCTTGGGTCTCTTCTTGCCTACTGGTGTCAAGATTGCAGCTAATGGTGCTGGTGGAACAAGCGACGTTGCCCTAAACACAGCGATTCCATTCGAGGACGATGAGCCTGCTCAAATTGCTGTTGGTAACTTGGTGGCAAACTTTTTCGCTGGCTCGAGCCTGGACACTGCTATCAACCTTGGAGCTTTGGGACTCGGTTACAGTGCTGGAGACCAGATTCAAGCGTTGAGCAAAGTGCGGCTTAATATTCCTTTGGACGCATTGATTGCAGTGGATGGACCGAGCGATATATTCTCTCTTCTTGTCGGCATGAAGCCCGCACTTGGCGGTGCGACGCTCGAAACCCGACCTGGGAACAACTTGGGTGTCGTTGTGGACATGGGTATCCAGGCGCCTTTCAAGATTGCTGCCAACATTGGATACGTTGGTGCTTTTGTCGGATTGAACACCCACCCGCTTCTCGACTTTTTGTTGCCCAGTGGATTGGTGCTTGACGCTACCGGTCCGACCACTCGATTGAATCTCAACACCGAGCTCAAGCTTACCGACAATGAAGCGACGCAGGATACGGTTGCCCAGCTTGTCAACAACTTTATGACTGGCCAGCATTTGGGTGCCGTTATTGGTTTGAGCAAGCTGGCCATTGGAGCAAACCAGGGCGATCTTATTACCGCTTTGAGCCGAGTTGAGATTCCCGCCGACCTTGAGCGTGGTTTGGGTGTCATGGGCATTCAACTGCCTTTCAGCATTGGAGGCGCGATCTCTGCTCTCAATGCCCAGATTCATCGTGTCAAGGCTCACACGACGCCTGGGAAGAGTATGGAATTAGGTGCTAATGCCGATTTCAATCTCCCTTTCCCTGTCAGCCTGCGACTCGGATACGCCGCCTTGAGCGCCAAGGTCAATCGCGACCCACTTGCCGATGTGGTTGTTGGCAAAGGAATATCGATTGCGACCAACAACAGTCGGGCAGCTTTGAACCTTGAGGCTGGTATGACTTTTACCGACACGGATGCGACGCAGACGGCCTTGGCGAGCATTGTGGATGGGTTTGTCTTTTCTGGTGACCTTAATGGGGCAACAGCTGGTATCAACAAGGTCTTTCTTGGTAACAGTGCCAACGAGGGTGATAGGGTTAGTGTTTTGTGGTTTTTGCATGATGCTTCTCATGGTTGTGGCTGACTTTTTTGTTACTAGTTGACTGTTTTGAACAAAGTGGATGTAAACCTGGACATTGGTACCCTCATCAAGGCTGTTGGGTTTTCCATTCCTATGGACATCACCCAGCTGGCCAACTCTGTCAAGAACCTCGGTACAGTCAATATTGAGACTCAACCTGGACGCAGAATTGTAGCCACAGCCGGACCCGACTTTAATCTACCTCTCCCGTTCCCGGTTGATCTCAGTATCGGCCACGTTGCGGCCAAGGCTGACCTTGGCAAGGTCCCGCTTGGTCAGGATGGATACCCGCTTTTGGATCTTGCTCTTCCTGGTGGTTTGGTCATGGATACCACCAATGGAACCAAGCGGGTCAACTTGAATGCGGACTTGCATTTCACGGACACGACTGCAACTCAAGAAGAAGTTGCAAAGATTGTCAGTCAGGCTTTGGGTTCTAATGCCATTGACAGCGCTTTCGGTGCAAAGGGTATTCAGATTGGTTATTCTGCTACGGATTTGATCACTGCATTCAACAAGGTTGCCATTCGTTTGGATCTTACTCGTCTTTTGAACCAGATGGGAGTGCAACTTCCTCTCAAGTTTGGTCAAGTGGCATCCAACTTGGACCTCAAGATTGCCAACGTTGGCGTTGAGACTGCGCCTCAGAACACTATTGCTGCGAGAGCCAACCTTGGGTTCACGATGCCTCTGCCGATCAGTCTTACCTTCAAGACCGGCTACTTTTTTACTCGCGCTACTGTTGGCGAAGCTCCTTTGCTCCGTCTCGCCTTGACGCAACCTCTTGCTCTAACTTCCTTGGGTGATAAGCGCAACAACCTGAACATATCGACCAACCTTGTGTTCATCGACAATGAGCAGACACAGGAGAATGTGGCTACTCTTGTTGATCGGGCTTTGAACTCGAACCGCCTAGACATGTCTGCTGGAGTTGACGGTCTCGTCTTTGGGTCCTCGGAATCCGATGCGGATGTCATTACCGTTTTGGCTAAAGCAAAGATTAGCCTTGGATTGGATGATCTGACTAGTGGCTTGGTGTCCTTCCCTCTTGACCTCAGCAAGTTTGGTACTGTTGTTCTCGGAGGAGGAACGGTTGATGTTGCTGCTGTGCCCAATAAATCTCTGAATGTCTCGGCTGCCATAGACCTCGGTCTTCCTTTCGACATTTCGGCCAAGATTGGATACTTGAGTTCGTTTGTTGGCGTCTCTGCGCAAAGTAGTGGAAACGTGAATGACTTGGTTACCTTTTCGTTGGCCAATCTTGCCCTTGGTGGTAAAACGATCAACTTGGCTACCGTCTTGCAGTTTATTGATACCGAAGCGACTCAGGCCGATATTTCCACAATTGTTACTGAGGCGTTGAACGGCCCTCAGCTTAACGGGCGCGCTGGATTGAACAGAATCAAATTCGGGTTCTCGCAAACCGACTACTTGACTGTGTTGAGCAAGGTTGATGCCAAGGTGAAATTGGCTCAAGTCCTTGCTTTGGCTGGAATGAAGGTACCGATCGAGCTCGGTCAGATTGGTGGAAAGCTGAATGCCAAGATTGCCGACGTGAGTTTGGAGACTTTGCCGACGCAGCGACTTGCGGTTGGAGCCAAGGCAGGCTTCACGCTTCCGTTCCGTGTCAACCTGAACCTTCCCCACCTTGCCACTGAAGTCGGAATGAATTCTGAGACTCTCTTGTTCATGGCTTTGCCGGTCAAGATTGCAGCAGGTCAGGACGGCGCTAGTAACTTGGACGTCAACACAACTATCCAGTTCTACGGCGGTGAAGGTATCAAGACTCAGTTGAACAATGTCGTGAACCACATCTTGAGCGGCAAACAGGACCCTGCCATCATGAATCTCCGCAAGGTTGCCATTGGATTCAGTGCCACTGATGTCATTACTGCCTTCTCCAAGATTGATGCTCCGTTAAAATTGGATACCATTCTTCCTGGTCTCGGCATCAGGATCCCTCTGGGCGAGACTCTCAAGGGCAGCAATTTCTTTAGCTTTAGTGATTTGACTGGTGATTTGGCCGTCGGTATCCTTCCCAACAAGGTGATCCGCGTCGACGGTGTTGCAGGTGTTAAACTTGGCTTCAACGTTCTCGTCAAAGCCGGTTGGGCCGGGGCGGATGTTAGTGTCAACAATGCTCCATTGGCTCGCGCTGGATTGCCAGTGACCATTGCACCAAACAATGGAGTTGTCAACCTCGCCTTGAACACGAGCATTCAAATCACTGAGAACGATAGTACCCCGGCTGCTCTTGCCAAGGCTGTGAACAACTACTTTGGTGGTGGCAAGTTGGACAGTACCGCTGGAATTAGCAACTTGCAGTTTGGTTACAGTCAGACGGATGTGGTATGTTGATTTTTGCAATATTCTGTAGGTGATAGTTTGCCCGTATTCTATCTAATCTTTTTGATTAGATTGAGGCCTTTAGCGGAATCAATGCAGCTATCCCATTGAACACGTTTGTCGGTTCCGACCGTTTCGACATTGGGAAGCTTCTTGGCACCATTATCCAAACCGGAAAGGTGTCCGCCATTCAGATCCGCCGCTTGCTTGCCGCCTTCACCCCGGACAATCTCCTCAACCTTGGTATCGGTGCTGCTCTTCCTGGCCTGGACTTACCCATCAAGCTCGCCGCCAATGTACCTTATGTTCGCGCTGGTGATGTCAAGATGGACAAGGTTCCATTGGTAGATATGACGATGACGGGTGTTTCATTGACCAAAGCCATGGAATTCGGTTTGGACGCCAACGTCAAAGTACAAGACTCGGATAAGCTGGCTGAGATGATTGCGGACTACGTGATGCAATATGCAACGACCAAGCGTTTCCCTGGAGAATTGCAGCTCGGTGGACTTGTTGCTGGTGCAACTCCCAGCGATGCCATTGCGGTGAGTTGCGACAAGAGTGCCCGTGGTTGAGATTCCGCTTGATTTTGACTTTTTTTTTTTGCTTTTCCGTGTAGGCTTTGAGCCAATGTGTCATTCCAGTCAGACTCGACCCTGTCTTGCAGCCTCTACTTGCCGGTATTAACCTTGGTCAAACATCGTTCACTATCTCTGTGACTCCCCAAGGAGTCATTGCTATTGATGTAAAGAACCCAATCATTGGTGATGCTCACCTTGCCATCACCAAGGGTGATGTTGAGTTCAAACCGGCTCAGGCTATCGACATTGGTATTGGTCTCAACGTTCAGCTCGCATTCCCTCTCACCCTTGACATCCCCTATTTCGCTGTTAACCTTGGATTGGACCGCACGGCGGCTATGGACTTGAAGATGACCGGATTGAAGACAACAGCCGGCACGAACGGTACCAGTTCGGCGTTGGCACTTGGTATGGGTCTGAAGATACACGACTCTGACGAACTGGCAATGAAGCTTGCTGTCTTGTTCGATGTGATTTTGAAGCAGGGCAGTATTCAAGGCAATTTGGTACTCGATGGACTCGGTGTTGGTGCCAGCGCGGACAATTACCTCCGTGCCTTTAGCAAGGCCAAGATCCCTATTCCATTCGATACACTCTTGGGCATGCTCCGTGGCATCACGGGTGGAATCAACATTGGTAACCCTGCGGACTTGATCAAGGCTCTTGGACTTCGTCTCTCGAACATTGTTGCCAAGACAGAAGCTGGACGCAAGATCCATGCCGGTGTCTCGGCTGGATTCAGCAGCAACTTCCCGTTCACGATCAAGGGGTTGAACTACTTTTCTCTCAGCTTTGCCATTGATGAATCTGATAAGGCTGCGCCCGATATTTTCGACGCTAGTATCACGGGTCTGAGCATCGCACCCGGTGCTAACAATATCAACATTGGAGCCGACTTGCACTTCCCCGCCAGTAATGACGTGCAGGATATTGTCGCAAGATTCTTCAACGACATGCTCAATAACCCTGCCAATATGGCCCAACGGTTGGTCTTTGCCAAGATTGTTCTTGGGGTTAGCCAAGATGATTCGATCAAGGCTCTCAGCAAGGCTCGGGTTGGTGTCGCAGCCAAAACCCTCTTGGGCGGTAGCGGCCAAGACTCTGGTAGTCTCATCTCTCTTGTCGGCAGCTTGATTGGCATCGACTTTAGCAAGATGACTCCAGAGGTCCTCATGAGCATGATTGACCTGCGCAGAGCTATTCTTGATCTTGGACAACCTGGAAAGATTATCGCAGACGTTGATATCGGATTGAAGAATTTGACACTGAATGCCGATATTGATCTTGGATATGTGTCGACTGGAGTGGCATTGAATGGCAAACAGTGAGTTTCATGCGATCAGATCAGACGTTTTTTCGTGCCATAAGCTAATGGGTATCTTTTAACGCAGGTTGGCGGGTGTGGAACTAGCAAATGGTGTCAAGATTAAGAGTAATGGTGGAGCACTTGGTCTCGCCCTTCTGTTGGAAATGAACATTAATGACACGGATGAAATTGCCGACATCATCGCCAACATTGTCAACCATGTTCTTGCTGGTACGGCTACTGACGATACAGCCGGTGTTTCTCAACTTGTGTTTGGTGTGAGCAAGGGCGACAGCATCGATACGTTTTCCAAGGCGCTCATCGGAACCAAGATTCAACCCTTCATCGATGCTGCCAAGAAGATCCTTGAGCCTATTCTTTCCAATCTGATGTCAATGAAGTTGCCTGCAGGATGGGGCTTGGATGGAATCGATGTGGATGCCGTCAGTCAAGACACGCTGGCCATTGACATTGCTGGTCACTCTCCTAACAATGGTCAGTTCGGGCTGAACCTCCCCTACGCACAGCTTGGAGTGGCT
Organism: Spizellomyces sp. 'palustris'; assembly: GCA_006535965.1. Classification (NCBI taxonomy): domain Eukaryota; kingdom Fungi; phylum Chytridiomycota; class Chytridiomycetes; order Spizellomycetales; family Spizellomycetaceae; genus Spizellomyces; species Spizellomyces sp. 'palustris'. The sequence goes on along the minus strand of QEAR01000086.1, from coordinate 52,690 downwards.
CTCGACAACCGTGACTTTGTCTTCCCGTTGGTGGAAAACATTGCGCTCAAAGACGGACATTTGGGTGGACATGTTGGTATCAGGATGCTCAAGGATGCTGTTCTTATCGGCAAGTTTGGACCCATTTTCGGTGATTTGGTGTTCCACAGGCCCTACAGTGCTATGGTCTACTCGGCAACGGTCAAGAATATCTTGTTTGGTACGCGCGATCGTCCATTCAAGATTCTTTCCAAGGTCGCAGCAACGATCCAGACCGAACCCATCTTCAACAGTCTGAAGCAGAGTATGGACGCGAATGTCATCCAAATTGACAGAATCCAAGCCGAGATGTCTCAACGTGGTTTCGACGCCGATGTGTACGTACCTCTCAATGTCACCCTTCCGCTCAACATCAAGTTTCCAAAGCTCCTTGCGCAAATCAACTACAAGGTTGGCGGAAAGGACCCTCTCTATCACGTGTCGGACATTGAGATTTGGGAGATCACTTTGGACAGCAAAGGTCTTCTCCATTTCAAGATTGCCATTATCACGGATGTCAACCCTCAGACTGGTCTTATCGAACCACTCTACGAAGCGTTGCAGTACCTGTTCACTTGGAAGTCCTTCTCTCAACATGCTTACATGGGTTACGCAAAGATTCAAGGCAGCAATGGGGCGATATTCGACCCGATGGATCAACTTGCCATGCTTTGTCCCGATCTCACATTCTGGGAGCCGCTTCACGTCAACCTTCCAGTCAAAGTCAACCCGATCCAGTCAGAAGGATTGGCGCCACTGCCATTCGGTGTTGAGCTCTGGTGGCCCAACTACTGGTCATTCCATCTTGATATTGGTACTGCCCGTATTGATGTCAAGAACGGCGGCAGGGATCTCATTCGCCTGGCTACCAATGGTAAAGCGGAGATCCTCAATGCTCCCGAAGGCGGTGCGGTAAAGGGTACCCGGAACTTTGTTCTGTCTGTCCTTTTGCCTTTCGACATCAAGACGATCATCCGGGACACGATTACCGACATTTTGCACCCGCTCAAGGCGATCACTGAGTTCTTTGATATGATCAAGAACCTTTTCAACCCCAAAGCTTACCAGTTGGCGATTGTGGTGCTTGATAAGAACAACCAGCAGATCACCTGGTTCACTCAGGCCATGTCCATTGTTTTCACGGAACGGTTCTTGGGTAACTCTCTTCTTCCAATTCTTGCGGCCCTGTTGACAAAGACGTCGATCGATCTATTCGGCAAGGCTCTCAACTTGCCTTTCATCAACTTTGAGAACCTACCGTTCATCAAGCCTTTGATTGACGAAGCGAACAAGATTCTGGGTGGCATGCCTCAACAAGTCAGAGTGGGTCCTCCACAGTTGGGCGGCTCGAACTTTATGGCGGCCAGCACACCTCAACTCAGTCTTGCTGATTACGGACTGGACCCGTTCAACGTTCCTGCCAATTTCAGTTTGACCCCCAACAACGCGACCGCTCCTATCACCACCTCCGTCACAAGCGCTATCCCTGCCACCTCAGCGGTTCCGTCTGCGGCTCCTTCGGCTGCACCACCAGCGCCGTCTAGTGCAGCGCCTGCTCCATCTGCAAGCGCTCCGGCTCCTGCCCGATCCGCGCAGCCCGCCGCGGCAGCCGCTACAACTACCGCTCCAGCAATCGCTGGGCGTCGTTTGAAGCGCACGATCGTTTACAAAAACTAGACGATGGTAAACCTAGAGTTGAAGGAACTGAGCTGAACAAAATGTAGAGTATTGTAGAAAGGCTGTTGATATTTCTATGACTGATTGATTATGTGTGTGGGTACTTTTTATGATTGTTTTTCGGATACTAGATTAGTTTCGTAGTATGAGACAGCTTTTGACTTAAAGAATGTAGCAAAGAACATCATTGTAAAAATGAAATAGGGAAAATGAAATTGATTTTGAACAAATAATAAGAATTGACCTCTTCTGATACATTTCGCAAAAGGCTTTGATTATCAGTCATGGTTGGACTGGTTGACCAGTTTTACTCCACTTCGTCATTTGCCTCTCTGACAATATCCCTAGCTTCTTCTCGCCCTACAGATCTGGTACCATCCACACCCGGAAAATAGGCACTGATATACTTCCTCACCATCTCCAACCCGTCCTTATCATACACCACCCCGTTTCTTTCAAAGCCCCAGGACTTGGCATACTCACCAAATGCATCTCCCCCACACTCATGCCCAATGACAAATTCAACACTCGGTAACGAGAATGCCACACGAACGATAAATGCAGTTCCCAATTCCTTTTTATGCCTCCTCACTCTATCCGTCACATTCAGATAGGTCAAGTTTGGTAACTCGGCAAGAATCCCCACACTCTGATTAACTGATTCAATTGAGGATGATAGGTGGGTATAATGGGCGATAAACATTCTCAGGTTATGAGGGAGAGAAGGTAGCGTTTGCAAGGGTGTCCCGGGTTTATAGAGCCTGAGATTTTCTATAGCAAGTGCCTGGAGACTCTTTTCAAGCGCTGGCGGTGTTATGTTCCACATGTCAAGGTCGAGTGTCGACAAATGTGGGCAGGATTCACCAAGGGACAAGAGGAGGCCATCCGACCACGCGAGACGAGTAACGGATGGATCAAAGGGTGAAGAAAGAGACTGGGCAATTGGGGATATTTTCGGAATGTTTAGTGTGCGGAGATTGGGGGTAAGCTCCAAAAAGGATTTGAGGGACTCTGTTTGCACGGACTCGGCGGCGTGTAATGAGAGGTGACGTAGCGACTGACCGCAGGTTGTTGCGAGCGCTGTTAGAGCAATGTCTGTTGCAGACGTGCGGGAGAGAAAGAGAGTGCGGAGGTGTGGCATTATGGTAATGATGCCGACGATGGTTTCATCCGAGATCATTGCAGCGAGGTTTGTCAATTCCAGATCCACAATCCCAAGAGGTTCCGATCGCCTTTGTATTCTGTTACTTATATTCCGTCTCAAATCCGAATCCGAACATGTCGTCACCAACTTGAGGCTCTTCAAACAGGGCATCTCAATCCCTAAAACACATTCCCATACTGTCGACATTGAATCCTTTTTCCGCCCCTCCCAGTCACCTTGTATTCGCGCCTCCGAAACGCACAACCTCGTCAGTGTTGATGCGGATATTCGAATAAGCTTGACGACAACGTCCATTGAAACCTTCCAGTCAAGTGGGCACTCGCGAGCAGGCCTGGGTGTACGTTCACCCACATGCAATTCACGGACATGGGCATGATAGGTTCCTAAAGTCTCTGCATGTTTCGACCACCGGAGGACTCTCAGCGCCCACTCTGTTTTCGGACCAGAGTCGCAGACTTGAGTTCTCCAATATACCGTGGATGTAGCATGAAACCATGCCGAATTGACTAGGAGGAGAGGGAAAAGGATGTGTGCCACACTATTTCGACTGCTTTTGCTTGACGGAACATCCCAGATTGGAGGATGGCGAGGAGGTATGGGAATGACAAAGTTCAGGATGTGTGTCAGGAGCTCGGGTGGAAGGTCCGGTCGGAAATCGTTGCGGGATGTCATGGGGGGGATGAGAGGTCGACTGCTGTGAGTAGTCTATTTCACACCAAAGACTGCGGACGGCTTACGAATCAACGCGTCCCGTCGGCGATCATCCTCGTTTCCTTGGTCTTTACAAACTGATAGCTAGTATGCGTCGCTCTCAGCACCTCCCCCTCGTGGTTCTCCTCCTACTACTTGTTTTCCAAGCACCGCCAATAGCTACGCAATCAACGACGCTACCGTCACCGCGTATCTTGAACATTGGCTGGGCCCTCTTCACAACGCTTCTCCTAGGCGGGACATGTATTATTGCGTTCCTGATCAGTAGTGCGTGAGTATTACCGTCATTCTCAACCGTATGATGGTATTGTGATAGAAATTCGGGGTAGATTTGCTAAAACGTCAAGCGGAAATGTTTCACGGACATCTATCGTCACGCTTGTCTCTGCGACAGTCTTTGGGGTTGTGGTGCTGACTTTGAGATATCTGCCGAAAGTTCCTGTGGGTTATGTTGTGCAGGAGGCTGAAATGGTATGGTCCATTGACACTTATTTTAGGAATAGTTGTTTAGCGATACGGAAACTGGTATTCATACGCTCTTGTTTCCATGATAGGTGGACAAGACTTATCACGCCCGGATTGCCTTTGCCGTCGTGTCAACCATATTATCGATTGTTGCTGCTAGCTGTAGCGCCGTATATTATGCTTTTAGCCCAATATACGCAAAGCCCGCCGATGATGAGTAGTATTAGGCACGCTGAGACTGCGAAAATGCAAACGATGACGATTTTATTCATGTCTGAAAAGAAAGTGTATATAATGAAAACCCACCCTCGCTTCCCCATCACTAGATAGGAAAGCCCATCTATCGCCCCTCACGTCCTCCCTCTCAGAGCCGTACTATTTAGGTCCCTTCCATTCCAATCGTTTCTGCACACCTGGTTTGCTAATCTCCTCAACATACCGGTCCAAAACCGACAGAACCTTTTCTCTCAAACCCGCTTTTCCCCGTCCGAACCCTCCTTCAATGGTCACAATTTGGGGAAGCATCTGCCGCTCGGAGCCGATGACGCCGGAATCATATGCCCCCCAGTTCTGTTCGAGCCATTCGACGACATCTTCTTTCGTCTGTGGGGCGGCGAGGGATTGGCCTCTTCGGCCCTCTCCTGGCGGTTGTACACGATGTCAACATTATATTCGAGGGACTATAGGACGATGAAACTGACCTATTACAACGCGATGAATATCATGAACGCTTGGGAGTCCGGACAGCGTTCGATGGGGGTAGTCATGATAAGTTAAGGAGGTCAAGAAGCGCAACTTCTCCGAAGGTATCCTACTGCTTACCGACCGACCATCAGCAAATGCTGGTGCCAAGGACAGAAAACAACATGCTACGAACCTGTTTTTTGGTACAGTCCTTGGACTAGGGGCTGCCTGAGTGAAGTAACGTTGAACAATGCTTGGGGAAAGCTGGGACATCTCCTCCCATGGCGGCTGCCATTTAGGAGTTCTGGATGGTTTGTCGATCAATTTTGCGCGGACACCTTCATAGAAATCGGGTGTATCCTAAATCCATAGTGCTCGTGGATCAGTGCTCTGAAGCCCATCCCACCCTCGCTGTGTATTCCTACCAGGAATTCTCGAGCCATGTTATACTCCATTCGGAAGCATGACGCAAGATCTAGCTTTCTCCCGTTCCGTAGTTGTTGAAGAGTTACCTAATAATAATACCAGATCATGATCGTCAAGGAGGGTATCTTAAAATATCCGTACAAAAAGATATGCACCTTAAGACTGGTCGGTGACATTTTCTTCAACTCTTCCAAAACTTCACCGGCCCACGCTGTATTCTAATAGCCGATTGTGACGTCAGACAGAGTAAAATCAAATATTCATCAGTCAGGGAAGATGCATACCTCCTTTTCTAAGGCAGCAATGATTTCCTCGATGGTGTTAAACTTGAAACATCTGTTTACATCGTTAATAATAACATTATTAGCGGTTCAGCTCATCTACTACTGACTGGTCAATGGCGTTTCCAATCTGTCCGCCTAGACTCCATGAATTCCATTTTGAAGGTTCGATGTCGCCTTTGATATAATAAGTAGGTACCTTAGAATTTCAACACTATAGCATCCGGAGAATACTGACACAACTTACCTACAAATTCCTCCAGGATACCATTGATTACATCCAGCTCATCTGTCTCCAATTCGGCAAGACGAGACAAGAGAGATGGCAACCGTGCAGAGGGAATAAAATGGGTTGCAATGCCAGCCTGACTTTTTCGCCACAAGCAAATCCACCGTCAATCTACGCCACACTCCCAAAATCCCAAAACATGTCCAAAAAGTACTCACAAGACCTCCTCCCCCTTCAACTTCCACCCCGTCAACCCCAAAAATGTGCCCAGCTCTCCATCCAACCTTGGCAAAAAGAAACTACCACCGACATCCGGGAACAACCCAATGCCGGTCTCTGGCATCGCAAAAAAAGTATTCTCGGTAGCAATCCGGAAAGGTGCGTGAACCGATAACCCAACACCTCCGCCCACTGTTGAGCGAACATCATAAATTGGCGTGTTTGCAACAAGTGACAAACCCTCCACGAAACCCACTTGTAATCCCATTCATGATACTAATGAAGGGCTTCTTCAATGTTCCAATCAGATGGTTCAATTGATATTCCTCCTCAAAGAACTTGAGCGCCTCTGCCAGATCCTCAGGTTTCCCCGACAAAGCACCCGTAACTAGAGCCTTGACATCACCGCCTGCACAAAAAGCCCGTCCTTCTACGCTCGTCAACACAATGACTTTGCAAAGGTTTGATTCTTCCCACACCTAATCAAAGATTTAAATTCTTTGAAGACACACATACGTGCAGTATTGGCTTGTGCACCTGAAGTTGAGGCACGATGTTGTTCACCATGCTCCGGTTGAGAACGTTGAGGCTTTTAGGACGATTCAGCAGGAAAAGTCGCACAGACTGCATCTTCTGGTGTCGGACCTCGACCTGGCCTGAGGAGCTTGACGCAGTTGCCATCTGTCCATTTTCAGTCATATAAGCACCAGATCGCTCAGAGGAAACATCCGCACCTGAACATACCGTTGCTACCCCCCCAGATTTTGACAAGCCAGTGGATCTCAGATGGCTCGACAATCCCATCACTCGTCGTGCAGCGTGTAAGGTGTGATTGGGTGTAGGTATAGTCGTTGCGCGGCCGCAACCGAATGCAGTCATGAGACAACGTTTGCCGAGCAAATGAGCGGCCGGACGACTTGCTCTGATGCTCCTAAAATGCAACATTGAAAGGCAACAAAGGCGAAGGCAAAAACCGTCGTTCTCTAGCTGGCGCGACGGGATCTGCGACGATTGCTACTTGCCAACCCGACTCCAATTGCTGGATTTCAATGTCACATTGTTGCCATGGTAATGGGAATTAAATCATGTTGCATCTAATAGGTACTAGGCTATGCAGTTTTTATCAACTGTTCACTAACAAACTACCATTGAATCCCATAGAGCTCTCTCATCAAAAGCTGCTTCCCGGTTCCTCTAGTATTATTCCTTCATGCTGGCTCCCGTTCGAAGATAGTCTTCTGCCTCTTACGCGGTGTCGATCGATTGATACTCGGTCCTCGCTAACAGTACTTCGGGATGATGCGCGACGCTGTTTCAATCGGACGTCGCCCGGTAAGGGTGGTCGCTGAGATGGAGGCTGGGTAAGGACCGGCTGTGAGGAGTGAGAGGGTCGCCGACCGGGAGGCTGTTGGTGATCGAGGGCCATGCGAGACAATCCACCTGTTGACATGGCTCGTACCATGCCTGTATTGAGTCGTCGTTCGCCACCTTCCGCTGCCCCGTCGCTCTTCACTGACGTTGCCTTCCTCCATCGAGCATCTCGCCGATAATCTTCAGATAAGGGGGCCCCAGTTTGCGGGTGTAAGCCCGCTTCCAACATCCTCTCAGTGAGCCCAGGAGATATCAATCCCTGAGGAACAACCACCCCCGGAGGAAGTTTGATTCTCATGACATTGCGAGTTCGCCATGAACGTTGCGGTGCACTCTGAGAACTTCCAGGCCCACCAACAGGGACCACTCCATTCTCTTTAGCCGTGTTTTTTCCAGGATGGGCACGGAATGCCAGATGCTCAATATCCTCACTTTGAGTATGCGGTGATATGGTGTGATTCGAATTCATCAGGTTAGCCAGATGCGCTGCGAGCGGATTGTCCGTTGGCTTCAGAACAATACGGCTGGGAAATTGTACCGGTCCGCGGGAATTGGAATTGTGATCGTCTTGCGCATTGAGGTCCGTGCTGGGCCATCGTGAATCGCTCTCCGCATGTGAAGAGACAGAGGGTTTGAGCGATCGGGTATCGTAATGGTCGCCAGTCCAGCCTCGACCGAAATCGACGTCCAGCGATGCTGAGCTCGGAGCGCGAGGTGGTAGTCGTGGCCGTGTGGAGAAAGACTCGTATGACATGTAAGGGTGTCGCAGACTAGATACGGAGCCCGCGGAATGAAGAGAATGATCGGAGAGGTTGGAGTTCCTCCGCCGTGGTGTAGAATATGGTCCCGGGTCGGAGAATGCAATATAGGACATGGATTCCCAGTTTTGCCGTTCAACGGTCCGCGACCGTGAAACAACCCGGTCGCTGAGCAGTGGTTTCGGAACTGAGAGATTTTTAAGCCCATAGTCTGCGGCTCCCGATGAGGCACTGAGATTGCGATAGAAAATGTATCCATGAACCCAAGCGTCGTCATCCTCGTCGTCATCTATTGGATCATTTCCAATCCATTTTTCACGCTGAGTCCGTGGCTCAGTTTGCTTCCCGGCCATAGGTTCATCGCTGTGATATCCGCTATCCAGGGAGGAAATTTCATCGTGCTCCACGTGCCTTTTCGGGGTGTTTTCTGTGGACAACTGATTCGATGGATTCCACGCCTGTCCACTGTTAGTCGATCCGCCATTCTTTTGTTGCAAATAAACCAAAGATAGATTGTGTATCAAAGCCGGTAGATCCTCCTGAAACATTTTCCTCAACTGCGTCTCGATCTGAAGCTGCAAGAATCGTCGAATGTTTGGAATGTTGTCGAAAGTCGAATTGACATCGACCTTTTCCAAGGGGTCATTTTTAAATACAAGGGTCACCCCCTTGTGCTTGTCGACGACCAATACGATGATTCCACGCAACACAAGGTTACTAATGCGAAGACGCATCGGTACGACTAGGGGCCAATTCGCAGCAAGAATGCCACCTCTGTTATTTATTTTGAGTGTTGTGTTCGGTGTTCGAAGAGGGTTCGCCTGGACAATCATTAAGAGTTATTTTGCGTTTTACAAGCACTTCCGCCGCAAAAGGGACACCAACCTGCACTTTGGTTTGCAGCTCCACGTAAGCATCACCAATATAAGCCATTTTAAAAATTCCACGAAACCGTTCTTCTTGCAGTTCGCCAATCTCCAAGATTTCCAAGTCTGGTGGCTACAAACCCCAAGATAGGTTAACCAGAGTTGAAAAGACTGACAGTACAACGTATTGTACCTTTGTCCCCATGTTCAATCCCTTGACCTCGATTTTTCCCACAATATTGGAAGGCTTCTCCCCCTTGTTCAGCGCAATTGTCAGTTGCTGCTGTGCCTTCTCCATAAACTCTGCCGAGAATGTCGGCCAGTTGAGCTTGAAGGACATGTCTTTGGCAAAGTCTTCCAAACTCTCGGTGAATATGTAAAGACGGCACCCCTAATCGAATAGCGACACACGCGGCAACATGCCCGCTGCATGCGGGAGAGGTGATAGGATATGCAGCACTTTTATTTCGGTAAGGATGGGCGAACGGGCTGTCTTGCGTTTTGCGTTTACCGAGTGCAAATTCCGTCAGCGATAAGCGAAACGAGTCTTCTTGAATGACAATAACTTGTGTGGTGTGCTCTCTACTTGTGTCCTTTAGTGAGTCGGGAAGAGTTGCAAGGAGCGCTCGACAAGCAAGATTGAAAAAGTGGTCAAAATGGGCCAATTTGGACAGCCGTCACCATTAATGGAAATGCGGGCTTTCTGGTCGCTTGATGTGTTGTCTGGGAAAGAATGACTCATCTGTATCACCCATGTCTGATCGCTTACATCATATTGAACACTTGCTTTGCAGATCGTTTCTTTGGACGTTTGGGTTTCGTTTTGGGTTTGCTTTTGTGTGTGGCTGCAAGCGTGTGGATAGCCACCAAGGGAATTGCATAAAGGCATGAATATGGCCAGCTGCATTCTATTGGAATCCAGAGTCTTTTTATCACTCATGCCTAGAACCCCAACGCATCCGGCGAGTTGAATGCCTAAACTGATTGTGAGTGCTCAGTATCTAGCCTTTGAATTCCTTAGTATTCAATAGGATAACTTTCGCATACCCGCAGTCCTCCCTACGAGTTGTCGTCGTGACAAGAGATAGGCGGGGTAGAGGGGCGAGCGCCGCGCCATAGTATCCGCGCGTTTAGAAAATTTGAAAGAGTGATTCGTGTCGTAGTGGTCAGTTGCATTTACCACGCAATTGGTCACGCGTTCGAATCCGAGTGGGCCCCGTCAGTCGCTTCCTTCAAACACAATTACGAAATGTCCGAGTGACTAAACTTTCCCACTTTTTGTCCAAGGGACAACAGCCAGGAGTGAGTGGCCCATGCACGACCTCGCGGATCCGCTCGTGAGCCATTTATCCCAATTTTGTCTCTGCCCTTCAAAGTTTCTTAAATGATAGCTGCAGGAAATCGGCCATTGGATGATACTTGGAGGTATTGCCATTAATATGTTCACGTTTATCGTTCAAATTGCCTAATTCTGTGCCGTAGTGGTCAGGAACAGGCGACGAGCTCAGTTGGTCTTGGGTTCGACACCGCAAAGTGGGCTCCGTTCGTCGCTTCCTGCTAGGCCCTTTGGTTTAGTGACTGAGCTTTCCCACCTTTGTTTTTTTTGGCATTGATTAAAGCATTTTGCCTTACGGAAACGAGGTTGCGGAGATGCTGCTTATCGTGTATGTGTATGCGAGGAGAGAGCGTCCATACTAACATTTTGAGACGAACTGGGTTGGAGTTGGATGCGTCATGGTTGCCATGGTTATCATGCGAGTTTCCAAATGTCGAGCACTACTGCAGAAGTGAAGCGTTGTTGGCATCCTCCGCTTCCGAATAACCATTGATCGGCGAATAGTACTGCTGAGACAAGCTTCGAAGTTTTAAATTAGTAAACACTACCGATTGGCCACTTTAGAACTTGGCCGAAAATGTCCCAAAAATTGACAAGAAAAGCCTTGGTATGGAATGCAGGTTTTGTCGCTGTTTTGTGAGTTTATAGCTAACGTTTCTCAATACCAATTATTATGGCAGGATATGCTACTCAAGCAAACCTCGCAAAAACCAAAACGAAATACCTCCGACACAGGTATCAGCGATTCCTCAAAGCGTATCAAAAAACCAGTCCTCAATAAAGAAAACTTTCGGAAGAATGAGAGAATAAAGCGAGATGCAAAGCGGCGAGAACTTGACGAGAAGAAAACGAAGGAGGATTTGCGTTACAGAGTCAAATTGGATGAGGAGGACGATGGGTCAGAGCGAGTGGCGAAAAACTTAAAGTATTTCAAGAGGAGAGCAAACACAGCCAACGAGAAGGAAATCATGAAAAAGGTGCGTCTCGGACTCTCCTTCGCGGATCTGCTAGTCTTACTAACGGAATCTATGGCTGCGTTTTGCGTTTTTAGCTGAAAGAGATGAAGCGATAATCCATACCCTTCCGTACCCACGATCTGACCCGCGCATGCTTCGCAACATGATGCACCCTCATTAGAAGTAATTTCCTCCATTCCCTCTGCCAGATGTTCTGGATTGTAATCACATAGTCCCATCCTATCTGTATCCAACCTTGCATCCAATTACCGTAGAATCCTTCCTTGAACTTGTACATTGTATTTTCTTTAATTTTAATGTCCAAAATGCTAAGATGATTACCTAAGCGGTTGGTTGGATGTCACATGATGCACCTTCTTCTCTGGTGTCAACTTGGGCGATACGCTCTGATCGAACAAACCAATCTTTCATATCACTGCAAGGCCAAGTCCACTAACCACACCCATCATGCTCCTACAACGCGCAAAACATGTCTGCACACATATTTCCCGCAATACTCTCCCACGCTCTCGACTTTTTTCAACGCCTCCTCCCCCATCCACACCTGCAGAAGATCAATTCCATCGCCTGGACCTACGCGTAGGCAAAATTCTTTCCGTAGCCCCACATCCTTCCGCAGATGTGCTGTATGTAGAGACGATCGATACAGGGGATAAAGAGAGGACGATTGTAAGTGGACTAAAGCGATTTTATGCTGTAGAGGATTTGGAGGTATGTTTTCGGATGCCCGATCAATGACTTTTGAAAACGCGGCTTTTGTTTATAATACCGCGCGGTTATGTAGGATAAACTTGTAGTCGTGGTGTGTAACATGAAACCAGCCAAGCTGCGCGGCATCCGATCAGAGGGAATGCTGTTGGCAGCTTCAACTACGACATTGGTCCAAGTGCTCGAACCACCTTCTACAAGTCTTCCTGGGGACAAAGTCTATGCACAAGGATTTCCACAAGGTCCCATAGACACGGTCTTGAATCCTAAACGTAAAGTTTTTGAAGCCTGTCAACCACATTTGGCTACAAATGGAGAGGGTCTGGCAACGTACAAGGGCGTCCCCCTACAGACGGATAAGGGCTTTGTAAGGGTCAAGAGCATTCTCAACGGAACAGTTAGCTGATGCAATGCGCAACAGGCCTTGTAAATAGAATATTGGTTACATGATGGCTATTACATTGTCCATCTAAATACAATATTTTTTACTCCATTTCGCCAGCCAACCATGCCCCAACCTTGTCTCCGTAAACCTCCATCCACCGCACCCGCTGTCTTGCCTTCTCCAGTCCCTTTCTGACGGGAATTTCAATCCGAGGAGGAACAAACATGTCCCCTTCTCTTTTGACGAACAACCGCTCAGCATCCTCTACTAGGGACTTTTGAGCAAATCTCCCAACAATGGTTCCAACAAGATTGTTGAGACGGGTGTAATCGCCTGACGAGGACTCAACGGCGAGAAGAGCATTCCAGTTGTCCCGGATAAAGTTCCAAGTGATGAGATATCCTGTCGGGCTTTGCTCAGAAACTTGAGCTATGAGTCTGCGCATTGAACCCATTTAGCATTATGAAGCCAAAGCATTATTATAAAGAAAGACATGACATACCTGTGCAAGTCTTGCTTCCGGACGTGTTCAGAGAGCGCCAGCGTCAGAGTACGTAGTTGGAGGTACGGCTGGCGAACCGACGCCAGGGCATGTAGCAGCCTCTGTTCCTCTTGAGCGGACGTAGCAGACAAGTACGACTTGTACACCCACTCATAGTCAGCTATTCCATCACCAGCAATCAATGATGAGAAGTTTTCACCGCCCATAACTCGAGTGCTCAACACATACCTTCACTTCCCCAAATGACCCCAGCATCATAAACGACGCCCAGCACATCCGGAGTCAACTCCACGGAGGTTCCATTTTTCAATTTTCCAAAATACCATAAAGCTTCTTCAACGGTGTCCAAATCTCCCAAAAAGACAGCTTTACCCAACACCTCGCTTCTCAACAGTGCCATCAAATGGCCTTGATTCGATTTTGATTCGTCGTCCTCCCAGTCAACTTTTTGGATTATTTGGTGCAAGAGCTTGAGTTCGTAGGAAAGGAGCTTGCCATAGCCAGGATGGAAGACTAGGTATGATTCCAAAGTCTTGAGATCTCGGAGAAGGGTTTGCCATACGATGGGGTCAGTTTCAGTTGTTAAGAGGCGAGTGAGGTTCAGTGCAATGGTCGCGTCTGATTCCCGGCCGGACAAAAGCATCGAGAAAGCATCACTGAAGGATGTTGGTCAGTATCAGGGACACCAGGATCAGCATCACAAAATAACCACTCACTCAATCAAACCCGCCCTGTCAACTGGCTCCAAAACGCTTAAATCCTTGCTCAACAGCTCTACAAATCTCTTATAAACCCATGCAGGATACTGAACCCTATACACGCCTGTTCGCCCTACATTCAAGAGCGGGACACCATTCGGTGACGTGCTCTTGGTGGGAATCTGAACTTTGCCTAACTCTTTGACGATGTGGGTCGCACGGGAGATTTCGGGCTTCTTTCCCGATATATACACGGAATACGTCAAGGGGATCTGCCATTTCTGTTTTTCTGCGTGATCATCTGAATCTTTGGACAGCTCAGCAAAGTACATCCTCTCCTGTTCGACAACCAACTGCCCAGGAGTGGTTTCATCCAAAACACGGACGACAGGGAATCCTGGTTGATCCGTCCAAGTACTCATCAAAGCCCCCACATCTACCTGCGAATCCGACAGAGCTTGCCATAATTCAAGCGTTTTCGCATTCTGATAAGCATGTGCTTCCAAATAGGCGTGTATTCTTTTGAAGAACGTGTCATTTCCAAGAGCATCATCCAACCAGGTTTGAAGCATTCGCAAAATCGAGGATCCCTTCCCGTAAGAAATATCATCAAAAATCTCTTGAATCTCATTGGGGTCGTGTACCTGCACAGCGATAGGGTGCGTGAACTGTGATGCGTCGGCTTCCATGGCACGGAGCAGGTCTGCAGGAACGAATTGGTCGTCCATTCGCCACGTCGATTCCGCGGCATTGGTACCCTTGTATTCCATGAATTCAGCAAAGCCTTCGTTGAGCCAGAGATCATTCCACCAGTTCATGGTAACTAAGACATAGATAGTTTCAGCATAACGCCCTTTTCTCTTGCAGAATCCACCTAACGGAAACACGAGGATACCTACCAAGATTTCCAAACCACTGATGAGCAAGTTCATGTGCAATGACTTCGGCAACCCGCTGCTTATTGCCTTCCGAAGAACTTTTCTCATCATATAGCAAGGCCGTATCTCTATACGTAACCAAGCCCCAATTTTCCATCGCTCCAGCAGCAAAATCCGGAATTGCAATCAAATCCATTTTCGGAAGCGGGTAATTGATTCCATAGCGTCCTTCATAATAGTCCAGAATCGTTGTAGCAACCTTTAAGCCGTATTCTCCAAGATGTGTTTTGGATGGCGGTGTCCAGACGGAGACGGCTACGCCGCGGGATGTATGGGATGTAATGGATTCGAAATCGGAGACAATGAATGCGATGAGGTAGGTTGACATTCGTTTGGTTGTGTCAAAGACAAAACGACGCTGTCCGGTTGTTGTTTTGACGACGGATAAATGAGGCATGTTGCTAAGAGCGTGGTAACCGTCGGGTACCGTTACATTGATTTGAAAGGTTGCCTTTTTAGATGGTTCGTCAAGGCACTAGATTCAATCGAGGACGATGAGCAAAAGGGGAGAATGCGTATGCTCTGTGTTATATTCCAGATCTTACCGGAAAAGCCCTCCGAGCATCTGTAGCCTCAAACTGCGTAGTACCGATAAACTTCTTTTTGCCATTTTCCCCGCGATACACGCTGTAATAAAATCCTCTCAAACTATCTGTCAACTTTCCCCTAAACTCCAAGTGGAGCTTATATTTCCCCGCTGAGACAGGTCTTTCTAACCAATATACCGTGTACTGCCTCTCCGGTCGATTGTCCGCGGCAGGGACGAGATCCACGTCGGGTCCAACAAATCGAGCAGTTTTACCATCGACATCCAAATCTTTGCTATGTACCACAACAAAGCTCGTAGCGCTACGCACATCCAAAGTTATATCCACTGACCCACCAAATTCCAACTTTTCAAAATTCACTTCCGATAGATCCAAATCATAATGCTCTGGGACAATCCAATCCGGAAGTCTTACATCCCACTTGTCGGGTACACCCGGTGCAGGAACAGGTGAATCAGGTGCAGAGATGGCAAACCGCCAGATAAGGGTGACGGTGAGGATAGCAATGGTAATGCCCCCGCAATGAGTGATGGCCGCCCGCTTTCCACCGGCCCAGGCTGCCATGTGGCGCCAACAGTATGAAATACGTTCGCGAAAGGTATGTGGTTGGGTGTAAGCATCGTCCTGTTTCCAAAAAGAGGGTTACGCGGGAAGAACATTCAAGTCATGCAACGGGGAAATGGCTTACATCCCCCAGGGACTCGAGGTCTGCCTGTGGATATGTGGTGAGCTTCTCACATTGCATAACCATAAACTTTGGAGAACAACTTACATCATCGTCCACAACCTGGCGATATCCGCCTGGCACCGACATGATCAACAAAAATAAAGAGGACTTGTATTCACTGATGGGATGGTCCGTCGAGCAAAACGCTTATATACGCCCTAGGTTTTGAAATGCTGGACACCAGATGAGTCACAGAAGGACGCGATCATGGAACGCGGGCGATAAGAACACTTCTTTGCAACGCTGTGGTTTGCTGGCCGATCACAGCACTTGTTCTATTTGTAATTATTCTATTTGGTATTTCGGACTGTAATAATATATCAAGAAGCGATAAGTTCTATTCTACGTAGAGCGATCAACCCTTCTAGACTCTAATTTCTAGATTCTAAGTTCTATGTGATTATAGCCTAACAATGATGGTAATAGTTTAACACCTACTGTCCCTAGTAATGAGGCCCTCAAAGAGTCGACATAAGGTAGAGCTTTTCTGAATCAGCCCTCAAGCTGCGATAGAAATACTCTGGAGAGTGATACCCACGTCGGTCGTTCCACTGTCTGAATTGAACCTGAACCCAATCTCGACATTGCCAGTAAATCCCCCCAATGAGACAGTCTGCGTCTTATTAGCAGCGCCAGACGCTTTAAAAAGCTCCTTCTCCTCACCGCCACCTTTGGTATCAACTGCTCTGGCAAACACAGTCAAGTAATCAACTTCAGCTTCGGTTTTGCCACTGTAGCTAGTCGTCAACGTCGCGTTGGTGCCCGTCGCAATTTTTGTGAAGATTGTGAAGAGAGTCTCAACATCATTGGCGTATTGTACCCCATTACCGACCGTAATGGTGTTGTTTTGAACAACCCAACCATTCTCGGGGGCAGTGTCCGTGTTGTATACACCGCTAAATGCTAGAAACTCACTGGTGGTGTAGGCGTAGTTTGTTCCATTTGTGATATTCAGGAACCGGGACGGGTCGGGAACGATACTGAGGACACGCTTTGTCTTCAGGACCTGCTTGCCGTCGTTATCATAACCGACAATGGTGTACTTGAAATTGCCGAGTGCCCTTGGAGTTTGAGTATCATTGAGGTAACCGGTGCTGCGGCGGATGTTGGGGGAGGGAAGGGCCGTGCCAACCACGTTGTCGGTGGCATTACGAAGTTCGAGGTATCTGAGGTACTGAGATTCGTACGTGAAACCGACTTGGGTGGCGGTGGTGAATCGTTGTGCATTGAGAGGTGATTGAACTAGGTCGAAGTTTAGGACAAGGCACCAGAGCGATAGTAGAAAGGCAACAGGTGAACCTACAGTAAAGTCCGTTCTTACGGGTGCTTACTCCATACTGCTGCAGCTTCTGTGCAATAAAATCCAACTGCGTTAGCACGCCCTTGTCGGCCTCAACAAAGTCCTTTGGTACCGGGCGGATCACAGCATCGCTGATAATCCCAATGTCCTCAATCAACTTTCCGGCATTCTTTTTGACACGAATGCTCTGTCTCCAGGCGATACGCATGTCAGGGGAACCATAACGAAGAGGTTCGCCCGGTCTTTGGTAGGGGAGGGGCAAATACACATCCGGAAGTAGCTGCTCCAAAACCGCTCGGTGCTCAATGACATTGGCACCACCAGCGCCAGTCGTGGCATCCTCACCGATGATAAGAGCGGCTTCATGATCCTGCATGCCTGCGCTAAACATATCGCAGGCAGAATAGCAATCGGCATTGTTGAAGACAGCCACGGGCTTAAGGTACAATTGTCCTATACTGTTGGCGATGTCCTTGGACGTGAAAGGAACAGAGCCAGTGTACTTGCTCCCAGGTGTGGCGGCAAGATACGCAGCTTTCCAGTCCTGTCCTTCTGCAACCTTTTCGACAAAGATCTGCTCGTTGTTATCAGCGATCAGCGCGCGAGCGGCACTTGGTTCGTAGTCGGCTACGAAAAATTGGGGAATTGTATCGGCCATGAGAATGTACCTATGATCTGTACATAAGGAATCACATGTAGAATTGATATGCAAAAGACGAGAGACCCACCCTCCACCGTTAGCGCGAACGTCCAAAACCAGACCTGCGGTATCCTTGAGCTCATTAATTAACAAATCCCGAATTGCGTTGACAGCAACCCTGGGGTCTACATTGACCTCGGTGAACGAGGAAAGACGAATAAAACCGAGGTTGGCATTGTTGTTGTTGTAAATGGTCCACTTCACAATGCCTGAGGCCGTGGGTCTGAGCTTGTAGTTTGCGTAATATGCGGGAAACACAACCCCGGCAATCTCATTGTCGCCCAGGTCTGTGGGTGAAAGCCGGAGGATCAGCACCGTAAAGGTGAGATGGACACGCGACATTCCGAGCGGACTTACCAGGCATCATAGCAAGGGGGAGTTTTGGGTTGTATTTTGGTGGTCTTGGTGGTTTTGGTGGTGGAGGCGCAAGGGAGGCCGGACCACCTCCCGGAGCATCTGCCAAGCAGTTGCGATCTGCCACAGCAATATACGGCACTGTGACATTGTACAGCGTACCATTCGCCTGCTGAAACACAAAGGCAACCTCATCGTCCTCGGGTGCAGGATACAACATTCCAGATACAGAGGTCAATAGCGTCATGGCAGCCCTGTAACCTCCAAATTGGTTTGCGCCACCAGTCATATTTTGAGTCTGCACCCAGTGCTCCCTGAAGGATTTGCCATTGACGGTGACAAGTATATCTCCTGGGTTGACGGCCAACGCCTCCTTGGGCACCATTTTTCGGAACGCAGCATCCTGAGCGACGAACCGAACAGCTATTGTGGGGTCATTTACGATGTCGTTGCTCTGAACAAAGTCGAACAAATAAGGTGTCATAAAACTGTAGCAGCTGTGCTGGCCCGCAATATAGTAGCTATAGCACAGAGAAATTTGAGCGTCCAAGGTTCGTACTCTGACATTAGCAAGATCTGTTCTTACTTTGTGTGGAAGTCGCGAAGAGAAAGGAAATGCTTGGCCAACGTGTAGTGAAATTCTTTCTCCGTCATGTTTCCAACCGTGGGGACGATCGCCGCAATGCCAGCTTGGGCGTCGACACCGTCTAACAAGCAAGTCAGTACTCCATTCAAATGCTTCAGACTTGTAATCTCACTTACAATGCTGGATCTTCAACTCTTGGTGGACATAAACACTCAACAGCTCCTGTGCCTGTTGGGCTACAAGCTCCTTCTCGTCGGGTGTGTAAGCAGCAAAGCCAAGCTCCGGCCTTGTATCCTTCAATAGATCTATTCGGGAATTCGTCGTTGTCTGAGTAGAGACCACCGCAGCCGCAACGAGGGCCGCGAAAATGCTAGTGACGAGCATCGTCTAAGGAAAGCAAGTCGGGATGATGCGAGGGTAGACGAGCACTGTACCTTCCCTTTTATTCTGCCGTTCCCGAGATGAAACCGACTCTTTGTGTGCAGCAGCACACATTGAACATTCCAGAGCCCAGAAACGATAAACGAATTTTCTTGCCTCTCTACACAGACCCTTACAGGGGGATTGCCTTCTGCGTATATTCAAAACAAGTTCCATTGCGATCTGATAAATTTCTTGTTAAACTACCGAAGCTACTTTTGTATCCTTTATCTGGGCTTTAGTATAATGGCGATGCATGACTGGTGAACTTGCCATAACAACATTTAAAATTGCATCTTTTGGCATACTTACTCTCAGTGGCATAGTCATGCTACCCTCAGGCACAGTAATCGGGAAGTGTGAAAAACTTGGTTATAAAAGAGTGCTGGGTTCTGATCGGTGCCTATATTCTTTTTTTATGTTTCACACATCAGGGTCGTAATGTTGTGGTGGGGTATGTCTCCAGCTAGATAAAGTTCACGAGCTATCGGCTGAACCAAGCTATTGGGCTAAGGCTTGGCTCCAGATCCGGGATTTTTTGATGACTTTTGCGTTTCATCTCGGCTGGGGACCCTGAGATAATGGTCATGTGCTTTAGATGCAGCCAAGTGATATTTACAATGCTGTGGGTAAAGACAAGAAAACAGCCAGTAGAGCATTTGAATTGTGATATCTGAGCTATGACTCCAGCTTGACTGGCCTGGATGGGGTCAGCTCCGGCTCCGGTTTGGCTCCAATGGTTTCGTCTTCGGCTCCTGCTGGAGCGAGGCCGAAGCCATCAGCCGAGCCGAGCCAGCGATTCGCTTCATTAGGAACTGCACAATCACGCTGGTCCAAAATTTATCCGGCGAGATTGGCTCAGTTGGCAGAGCGTGAGTCTCATAATCTCAAGGTCGTGAGTTCGATCCTCACATCTCGCATATTGCGTCCTTCGTTATACTTTTTTGGATTCTGCTCAACCCGTCCTTTTGGCAAATTTCTGGTGCGGCAAAAACTCGAGGCTGAGAATAATCGATTTTCAGCCGTTGCAGACATCTTAATTACTGTTGAACACATCGGTTTTCTTCATCGGTAATATGGTTTCTTAGAAAAGTAGCGTCCGATTCTAAGGAATGGTATACCTTCTGAGCTCAAGAACGGTGCATCCCATCCGAAGACATGTTCTTACTGTGCATGTACCTTGTAACCATGAACTCACTCGATTTGAATAGGGTACGCAACAGTCTTCATGTATAGTGTGTGGAAAAATACAAATGTCAGAACTCGTAGCATTTGCAGCCATCTGATGAGCTGAACATTCGTTTTATGCACTCTGTTTTTCTATATAAATCCCCCTCTTCCATCTCCCCGTTTTGTTCTTTATCCCCGACTCTCAAGCATCCGCCCAACCCTCAGCAAGCAATCATGAGAATGCAGATCTGGTGCCGAGGACCTGGCCCTTCTGACAAAAACTACAATTTCCAAGCTACTACTACTATACTACTGCGATCGCAGGTACGTTTTTGTGGTTTTTCCCATGCTCATTCCCCAGTCTAACTCTGGTTTACTAGTATCTGAACATCCTCCGACCAAAAAGCTTCGGAACCAAAGGCCTAGTAGGATTTCTCTCGTGGTGGTGGGCACTAGTTACCCGGTTAGACCAACCGTGACGTATTGCATGTGTAATTAGGCGTAATAGTGGTAGTTAGTTAGCGTTTCCGGGCTGGTTCTCGCCAGGCCCAGGGGTTCAATCCACTCTGGTGTATTGTATGTGACATTTGTTATTGCCAATACAGTAGTACATCTTGATGAGCTAATTGAGAACTTGAGATTATTCACCACAAATTACCTAGCCAGGTCGCTGCTGGATCAATGATCACTACGGAGACTACCTGGTACAGCTTTGCCTTCAAAAACAAACGCATTGAACTTCATTCTAACGGCAAGGACGTTTTCCACAAATGACGTGAGCGTCCGCTTAATCCTGAATGTACACTAGCAATATGCAAATGGAACTGCCATTGTCGGTTTTAATTAAAAGTTGCACATATCTCAATCACTATCAGACTTCTCTCATCATATGCGCTTCAGCGACATCACTCTTACACCGATGTGCTCCGAACAAAATGATTACATGTGATATATAACTGTCTGCAAATGTCAAAAAGCGAGATTGGCTCAGTTGGCAGAGCGTGAGTCTCATAATCTCAAGGTCGTGAGTTCGATCCTCACATCTCGCATCAGCACCTGCTCAACCGAATTTTTCTCTCGTTTTTTTGCACCCTTCCCTTTACCCAAATTGATTCAGAGGCAAGAGAAATGCAGTAGCGTCTAGCACTTATTAGCAGAATTCTTTCGGAAATACACATGCATAGTTCCCTCATTGAATTTCAGGCTTCGCCAGTTACCCAACCCGTGGTGCTGCAAGTTTCTAAATTTAGTGCCATTTCGTTTTTAGAATAATGGATGTGTAGGGCCTATGAGACACGGTTTGAGTGAGGGGATGCATCCTACAGGCCTCAAAATAGCAATGGGTTTCAACAAACGAACCTTCAACGCAAGCGGAGATAGTAACGTTGACTTTAAAAAGCAGCGTTTGTGCAGTTCTATTCTAGGAGACCATTGCTTGACTTTCCAGATGGTGAGATCCGAAGATAAGAGCAAGTCAGCCTCATGCAGGAGGAGCTATCCTTCACATTGCGGAGTATAATAACGGACGATGGCAAAGAGCCCCCCCGAGGATTCCTGTGGATCATCTGCATTATTCACGCTTAATTCTCCTTTGGGATCCCGCTCGTTGCTTTCCTAGGTCTGCATTCATGTTCCGAGATAAAAGCCGGTTGGCAGGCATCGACTCTCATACCCCATCCATTAACGATACCGAGTGCTCCAAAACTGTCGTATCACCTCTACCTCGACCAATGCAAAAGCTCAACCATGACATCCTTTATCATTTCTTTGCTCAATTCTCTACAACGAGTAAATACTCCAGCCCGTTTGAGCTTGACCAGCGCGACCTTCTTCGTTGTGCCCAAGTATGTCGCAGTTGGGCCGATGTCGCCATACCTCAGCTCTGGAAGTCCCTTCACCTTGTGGTAGTGAATGGGTACGGTGTGAGTGCGGGGGGTTTGGGTAGTCTGATTGGAAAGCTGGAGCAAGATGGGGCCGTTAGAGCAAATTATGTTCGACAGCTTAGAGTTTCGGTTTGCTATGAAGGTGCTGCGTGGGGTGCTGATTGGGGAGATGAAAATGTGGTTTGGGAACAGTTCATTCAGAGGGTCAGCGTTTTAACTGAGGTACTGGAGAAGATAAAACGGGTCGAGAAGGTACATACGTTCGGTCTGTTGCCTTCCATACCTTCCGCTAATATCTGTTTACGGTATGGCAGATTGATCTTTGTTTTAAAATTCGCCCTGGCCGCCTCTCGGACGAGCAACAGATCACCACGCATGCTCTCCTAAACTTGCTCCTAAAGATTCTGACCAAACCCCCGCGCATGCGCCTTCAACTAACCCTCGACACTCCCACCTCCCTCCTCCTCTCCAGTGGGCTGAATAAACTCGGCTCTCAGCTAGAGTACTTGACGATCCAGGGTGGTTGGTCGTCGGAAGAGGACCTGGTCGAGCTTCTGGAAGCAGTCGATCCGTTGAAGGGTCTCACTATGGAACGATGCGGGATGGGAGAAGGAGTGTGTAGTATCCTTGAGGAAAAACATGCGCCGACATTGAAGATTTTCGATCTTCAGTCGGCGCCGCGTCACGACGAAGAGGCCAGGATGATTGGCCAGGTGATTGAGAACTGTTCCTCTCTAAACCATTTTCGGTGGACACGAAGTTCTTCCTGTGAGGGCGACATGTTCTACTTCAACAAGCTAGACCCAATTACCCAGTACCCCTCCAATCTTACCACTCTTGACATTGGCGGCATGTCCGTCGACGACGGCTTTTGGAATCGATTGGTCGTGACTTGTCCTCACTTAATCAGCATTGGTTGCCGGTCTACAACTATCAGCGATGTGGGTGTACGGATCCTGGTTAAAACCTACAGCACAAATTTGAAGAGACTTGACCTATCCTGCTGCCAGTTCTTATCTCACAAAGTACTCCCCTGCATTGCTCATCACGCACGAAATGTAGAAGTACTCGAATTCCGCAACACCAAGGACATTTTAATGACACCTCGCATCGTTGCCTCCCTTGCACCCCTTCTCGAAAACTGCCTCCGCCTTACCACACTCACACTAGGTGCTGCACTACACTACCATGACACAAAGACCATCCCACATAAAAATATCCGCTCGCTATTATTTGCCAACGCAGTCTTGAATCGCGATAAGGATTCACGGAACCGGGATCCATGGGTTCTAATAAAATACGAGGTCGTCATGAATGTGCGGGGATTGAGAGACCTTTATCGGACTGCCATAACGGGAGACGGGCGATGGGACCGGTTCAGGGGTGTGGTAGCATATGAGAGTCTAGCGAAGGTGGTCCGCAAGTCAAAAGAGGTGAAAGCTGGTCCGAGTTCGAAAAGAAAAGTGACCAGAGGAGTGGAAATAAGCAATCTCTTTTGCGGCTCCATGGCTGTGTCGGTCGGATTTAGATAGTTATCTACTGTTATTGATCTTGTAGTTGTGAATACCAGAATTACCCGTCAGTATAATTTAAGATTTACTCGCTATACATATGTGCACATGTCCAAGCCATCTGGGATGAACTGCAAAAGTTGCTATTATTTCAGTAACACTGGAGCTAAATATGTATGAACGAGCATGTTTCGTCAAAAACTTGCGGACGAACGCGGCCCAGGAAGGCAAATGCAGACATAGATCAGAAATGCACATCTGCTTTCCTGGAGGATTTTTTTTGTCGTATGCATAAAGATGTATTGTCAAATGTTCACAACAACAACGTACTTTATCTGAACGGCAAAACAGACCTAGATCTCGCCGGAAAATCACATCCTGTTACACTACTAGGTCACACTGAACCATGCGGGTTCTCAGGAAGAAAGAACCACTTTTACACCAGCCATCTTTATGCGACAAAGAGCTCCCGACACGATAGCTAATCCTCTCACTCGCTCCTATGTATCTCTCATTACTGGTCCTCATTACTGATATCACCCTCATTTCCACCTTCTGCGTCCTCATGTATCTCATGTGTAGACCGATCCCGGTCCATTCCTGCCACTGAAGTGAGAGCTGTCATGTTCCGTTTCAGGCCCTCCTCACTGGTAGGCGACACCGGAGAAATAGGGGGCTCATCATTTTCATCGGGAATCGGCGGCTCTGAACGCCGCAAACTTTCTTCACGGATGGGTACAGGTGGCGGAGACGGTTCTTCCTGATGGGTACTACTATTACTCGTATCCCTGTGACCACGACGTAGAAGAGCGTTGATCTTGCTCGTGATGCTTGAGCGGCGTTTTGGGGCGCGGGCGGTAGGAGATGCCACAGATCTATCGGGCGTTGAGGCCCCAGATTGTGGTCCGCCCGCACTTGCACCCGCGGAGTGTGGTCGTCGAGCGGATGGCTCCCCAAGCGGGTTTGGGGTACTTCTTCCCGATGTGTCAGATTCCGGGGAGACGGGTGCAGGCGTTCCCGAACGTTCATTGCGGGGTGTAACATCCCCGCTACCCGGCTGAACAGATTGCTGCAATCTCTGTATGGCATTCTGGGCAGCCGATAATGTTGCATCGGGGTTGTCCTCACCTGTTCGCAGTTGTCCCATTTTCCTACCTATGGAATCCCCAGCAACACTGGAAGTACTCTCATCTTCATCATCAAACAAACTGTCCATGGAAACGCTTGCAGCTAGATTCGCGACTTGACGACACATAGGACATTGAAACATTGCTGATTGAGCGAGGAGCCCATGAACGCACTTGTAATGGTAACAGTGTGAACACGGGGCAACGAATAAAGCTTGAAAAGGACCTATAGCCCCAATGCAGATACAACAATCTGTGGAGCCGGATTCTTCCTCTGTCTGTTCGCTGTTCGCTGAGGCGTACGGGTTAGCTGCTGCCAGTAGCATTTTCAATGCCGTCCGGAACCTGTCAGGATCATAGTTAAAGTGAGTCTGTAGTGTGCACCTCTTTGACAGAAAAACACAATACCTGGCGGGATTTGCTTTCCGTCTTTGAGCTTGTACCCATGACTGATCGTAAAAGCCGATGCGGACCATCACGCTCTTATAAATATCTACCGAATTGCAACCTGTTATCGTTCGGCAGACATATACAAATCGGCGCAGACCGCTGCTCACCATCTGGCTTTCCCTTATAATCTATACCAAACTGCAGAATGTCACCTTCTTTCAGAGGATACGGTCGGCTTTCCTTTCCAGACGGACTCAACCGCATCTTATTCAAAAATGTTCCGGAGGAACTTCCAATGTCTTTGATATAGATCTACACAGAGAAAATAAATTCCCGAAAGGCCAATACACCAAAAATTGTAAAACACTACCTGGCCATCTTTGACCCACATCTCCGCATGGTTCCTGCTAACCACTTTACTCGAATACCAAATATCGTTGTCCGTTGGGGGCTTTGATCCTTTCATTACAGTCGGCAGCCCGTCCCGAATGACCTGCCTTCCGATCCTGACTCTCATTCCCTCTTCAAACTTCCGCTCAACAACATCGCCCAGGACCGGGCGCCCAGGAGTGTCGCTGTGGGGTATGAGTTGGATGTGGATGACACCTGGATCGGCTTGTGGGGGGGTGCATTCGGTCGGGTCTTGGTTTGAGGATGTCACGGGCGGTGTGGATGATAGGACAGCCGGTCCTGGCATGGCGGTTTGTGTTGGATTGGATTGGATGTGGAGGGCAGATGTAATTGTGATTTACTGATATGCTTTGTGACCTGACCAATTCAAAAGAAGACTTTAGAGAACCCTTATCAGAGCACTATGTTGCGCCGTGCGTGTGTGTATGTGGCATACGTGCTTGGACCAATCTGACAATCAACAATCAACAACTTAAATTCCCGCGGATTGAAGTCTCATTTTGAGTGGTGGGGATTTCAACAGAAAAGCCTCCGATTGATTACGATTGTGTTTGTTTTGAGGTAATCAGCCTGGCCTCAATGAGTCGAATTGATTGATCGTGCATTTTGGGGGTTCTCCCTTCCACACATACGGTCTGGCAATAATTGTGATATTTGACGTCTTCGTGATATGCGTTGTCGCGCATGTATGTCAAAAATAGAAACAAAACTGGACCCGTTCCAGTGGGTATCGCGACTGATGAGATAAGCTGAAAGAGCGAACGAGGTTTAACTCCCCTGCAGACCTTAGGCGAAGGTTCCTGGGGAAGGAGGATGTGTGCCACACGGTGGTCAATAAATGACCTGATGGAAGTCTCTAGGGCATGAACATGCCGTATGCCAGTAATTTGCGAAATACAGAACCATGAGCGGACTATGGCTTATGTCAACACATTATCATGACGGTTGCTAGGCCAACAACTTGTGTACCCAATCTGTCATCGCAGCTGTGAGCTAACGGAACAGTAGCTCAAAACCTGCACCAAAATGCCCCCAGCCTCTGTTCCTCGCCTTCTGTACGGCACAGCCTGGAAGAAAGACCAGACTCACACTCTCGTTAAAGCCGCTCTCCTTGCAGGTTTTAGAGGCATCGATACAGCCAACCAACCCAAGCATTACAATGAGCCCCAGATAGGTTCGGCTCTGGAAGCAGTCGCGCAAACCATTCCCCGCGAGTCAATTTTCATCCAAACAAAGTTCACGCCTGTATCAGGGCAAGACCCCAATAAAGTTCCATATGACCCTTCTGCGCCGCTTGAAGAACAGGTCAAAGAATCATTCATGAAATCATTGGAGAACCTCCAAACGAGCTACGTGGACTCCTACGTCCTTCATTCGCCTCTTCACTCTCTGCAAGATACATTGCGTGTCTGGAGGATCATGGAAGACTTTCACAGTAAAAAGCTCATCCGATACCTCGGCATTTCGAACGCATATTCACTGCCATTCCTTCAACATTTGCACGCCCATGCACGCGTGACGCCAAAATTTATCCAAAATAGGTTCCATGATGGGACAGGATACGATATTGATATCCGCAGGTGGTGTGGTTCACCGGGCGTAGATATAACGTATCAAAGTTTCTGGACCTTGACGGCCAACCCCCATGTGTTGCAATCTGACATTGTGCGGAGCGTGGCGCTGAAGAAAAGGTGCACAGTTGAGCAAGTTCTGTACAAGTGCTTAATTCAAACTGGGATCCTGCCTCTGACAGGAACTAAGAGTGAAGTGCATATGAAACAGGATCTAAGCGTATTGGAATGGGAGGATTGGGAAGAAGATTCGGTAGATCGCGTTATGAGCATGGTTGGTGGACGGTGACAGGGATGTTGGAAAGAGTTTTGTCGGGCATAAAGGATCGTTACCCTTGCTGAAACACGTAGTTCGTAAGTAGTGGAAAGTGTCACAAAAGCCCATAACTTGGTACATTTCTTGCGACTAGCCAGTCCATTCAGCGTCCATATCTCTGTGTTCTGTTTATTTTTAGACAACGTTGTTGGAACGCCCTGCACCCTTGGATTGTACCGATCCAACCACACTGCATCCATGCTTACGCTCCAACTCCGCAAGTCGCGTCGCTTGAAACTCTTCAGCTTCAGTTTGTTCAAAGTGACAAGGAAAAGAAAAGATGCACTTGAGAGTACCTGACATCGACTTTGGTGCACTCGATAAGCACGGAGGTAATTTTGCCTCTGCATGCGGGTGAAGAAGTGTTCCAGATTTGGCTCTGCTTTTCCGCGATTGGAAATATATGAGTTCCCACCACTGTTGCATACTCCATCCATGCACACTGAGCTCCTATACTGAACGGCACCTATGATATACGCTCAAAGATCACGATGTTGGAACGTAGTGATTGTGTTTCTTTGCTGGGTGGTGGTTGGCCTCGGTGGTCCAATAGAGGTTAGGAGCTTTGACGGATTTGCCCAGCCGGGGTTTGACGGGTACAGAACGGGGCAGCTCCCTTTTGGGTGGAACGTCAGTAATGATGCTTCCCCCGCGATTCTCTCCGTTCGATCGTATATTCGTTCAATCTTTAACACATCAGAATGGGAGGTAGTGGCTCCCCCCGTAATGGATCCTGCAGGCGGGATATGGTACGCCCTTGGGAACATGACGTCCCAGGATGTAGCGCTAAAGCTCATCCAACTGGAAGTAATGCCAACTGGTCCGCGTCTCCTCTCCAATTTCTCCATACCCGGATCTTATCGCCTCGATGCAGCATCTGGACGAGCACCTTTCTTTCTGGGGTCAACAAAAAGGAATAAAGTTGAAGTAGTGGGCTTGCTTTGGCCTGCAATGGACCCCAATGGCCGTATAGCTGGGGACGTGCTCCAACCTGTAGCGATTTATTCAGCCTTTGTTAGCGAAGGGATATTGTCGACCAACAAGTTTCCAACGGCCCCAGGGTTCGCGTTTGAGCCATTAGTGGATGGAGAATCGGCGTCAATGTTTGCGCTGGCTGTCACGCACGGTGGGTTCATTTTTCCTTGCTTGATGCCTATTTAAGTTACTCAATTTTGCTGCATTGGGTCTGCAGACTATCTTCAGCCTTGCATCCTTCGCTACAACCTACTATCAAACCCTCCAATTCAAGAATGCAAACCCATTGGCTTCAGTCCCATTTCGCAACTCCAACTCTCTTTAGCACCGACGCCGGAAAGCTTCTACCTGGTGGGCAACTCACTAGGATTCTCGGTTACATGGAATACATTACCAATTGGAGCCGGGTTCGCTCCTTTTACGCTTGACGCTGATCCGATTCTGCGCGCTGTACCTGGATGGAGTGGACTTGCTTTCGGAGTCGCTCGGGAATGGATTCGCGGGTTCAATGTCTCCGAGTCGGCTTGGCGCCAGATATGGGAGGTACCTGCCTTGGGTGATGGACAAGCTTTGGTGGGTGCAAACGCTGCCATGGGGTGGATGTACGCATGCGTGAACATGAGTCTTACTGATGCAGGGTACGATGATGGACGACTGACTGCTCTCAGAAACACCACGGGAGTGGAAGGATGGAAGCTGAGTGATAAGGTTCTCCAAGAAGGAGGTATACGATGCTCAAATCAGTCTGTTGTAACGTTTTACGGTGGAGCGAAATTCTTAGTTTCAAGCTTGGGTGGCCTGAAGGCTTACAGTGTCGATAACAATTCTGTCGTGGATGTGGTGTGGGGGTTCAACTACGGAGAAGGTGGAGCACCGTCGTCACCGTATCTCATTCCGCCCATCGTTTTGCCTGTTAGTCAAGGAGTAAATATTTTTATTGGCGATACGGTGCTCTCACTACAAGATCTATCGGCTGGTGCCGTCACGGAGAGAACCACCAACTCTGCGAAATTGGGAGAATACCTTATTGTCGCCCTGAGCGTTGTTGGACTGGTAATTGTCGGTGGGCTTCTAGCCGTGCTGATAAACCTGAAAAGAAGGAGTGGGAGGCGGAAAACTACATCACCAGTGGAAGAAGGGGCCACCTCCAGTATGCGCCCCAGGGGTCAACCGTCGATAGCAGAAGATGATTCCACACCAAGCAGTAGAAGAGAAAAAGAACCTTCCTTGGACTGGATTATGACTACTAGTATGCTCAGTAGTGGTCGATCGTCAACGATCTCTTCTCCGGCCGCCATCAAAGAACATAGCCTGCGCACCACATCTTTGGTAATCGGTGAAACCAAGCGTCATTCAGTCCATCTCGAAGATATTGAAGACAGTATTAATATACGTGTTTCCATGGCCTCGATGGCCCCATTTACTGCGATGAAAGGGTTTGAAGGATATGACGGCAGATTGGCAACCACGAACCATGCCTGCGACGAGCAAGATTTAGTCAGAACTCTTTCACTTACTTCGATAACGGACACCATACGGCCCGCGTCCTCCCTCTCCCATAAGTCAAACGCAACCTTCGGACCCGTCCTCACAGGTGATGACGAAAGGGTGCTTCAAAGAACCAACTCAACGTCAACGAAAACAATTGGAACAGAAAGTTTTCACACAGTCCCGCAGTTCCCTAGCGACAGCGAAAGTTTTCTTCAAAGACGGCTTTCAACGTCAACCCGTACAATTGACACCGAGGATTTCCACATCGCTCCACGCTCTCCAAATGACAGCTTTCTGCAAAGGTCCCAATCATCGTCATCCCAAACCATTAGCACAGAAAGTTTCCGTACCGCCCGCACACGTGAATCTTCTTCATCAGACGATACGTTGGACTTTGATCAAGGGTGGCTTCCACCGGGGACGTCTCGACCGATAACAACTCCAAAATGCAACCCAACTGCACTTCTACCTGAGTTATGGTCTAGGCATAGTCAGACAAGTCCGGATGACTATGGCACACCCCCTGATGACATTGTCGTACGATCTTCTGTGAATGAAGAGTAAGGTGGTGATTTTGGCGGAGGCATACATTGCCATAACGTTTGAGGGTTGTATATATTATCCACTGCATCATTCGCCTTCGTGAGAGTTGTATATAGCTATTATTATTACACATGAATCATTGCAGTATGCACACACTAAGCCATATTACAATAAAAGGTATCAATATAGCGAGAATAATAGCACCCATGACAATATCTTCACCGCAAATTAGCAGCAGATGCACATATAGCTACCCAACTCGCAATATCTTGTCGGCCTCACAAAAGCGCCAATCCTCCTTCAATCGATGGACTGCCACTACACGTCCATGACTGAATCCTGCAAGCCCTTCCTTATGGTAATAATAATCGTGCGCATTTTCAGGAGGCTCGCAGACGTAGCGAGGTATTCCCTCCGCGAACGGACATACATCCGCAACAAAGAAATTTGACGTGCTATTTCGGCGCTCCTCACATAAATGCCGAATCCACATGCCTGTCATCCAGTCTTCTGGGCCAAACCTGTTTTCGTATGGGAAGGGATCGGTCGTGATCCACGCAAGAATATTCATGGAGACAGCTGTGATCATTCCTTTCGGCGTAATATTGTCATTATGGTTGCAGAGACTGACGAGGCCCAACGCAGCGTACCAGCCATGTACTGAAAAATATCCGTCTTTTCCTCGTTCTGCCACGTCAACAACATGCCGTAATAGACACCTTCATTCTTAGCGGAGGAAACAACACTATCCAGCCGCTTTTGTAGGTTTGGGATGTGGAACCATACGTCATCATCGGCCTTGGCTACATATGTAAACGGGCAGGGACGGAACAATTGATGTGCACTTTTGAAGAACTCGAATGTTTTCCCCCCGTCGCCGTTTTCTTCAATCCCGAGGAACATGATATCGCCGTACCTGTCAAAAAGTCTTTAAGACCCAATCTATACAGTTGAGTAAATTCCCTCACAGCTGATTTCAAACAACGACCGCCAATGAATGTCGCGAAAGCAGGATCAAGAGTGGGTCCGCTACTGATCAATGCCTGTTTGTTGTCGTTGCTGCCATACTTGCCTGTTGGCCTCCTCCTCCAGAACTCTGTCATCCTTCGTGTTGCCATTTTTCCCAATGACAAAAACGACCCGTGCATTTCCATTGAAATCCCTGGCGTACGTCTGTCGGATCGCCGCCCGTTTGGAGACTCTACCCGCCATTGTCATAACGCCAATCAAAACAGAACTCCTTTTCTCCTCAGAAATTTTCCAGTTGCACAATGGCGTCCGGTTCTCTGCGAAAGTTCTTAAAGGCAGATTCCTGTGATTGCTCGTGTTGCACGGGTTGAGAAGAGCTGATGGACGCGATCCCTCTGATGGCACTTTGGAAGGTCGATGATCCAGATAACGTTCTTTTGGAGTTGCGTTAAGTGTGAGAACAATGTACACCGTAAATGTAACTACAGCCAGGAGGACGAAAATGAGGACGTAGTGCTCGGGTGATCGTGCGGACTGATTCTTGTTTGGTCGAAGTATGGCTTACAAGGACGCCTTATTGTACGGGAGAAGTATGGCGGAAAAGGTCATCTAAAAGTTACATTTACAGGCAGCTGTCAGCGATAGTTGAAAGGTAGCAAACTGAAGTCTCGTCTCCGACACACTAGTATATTACATCAGATCACTCATAAGCCACGATTACAATATCCGATTGGAATTGTCACTTGCATTCAAAATTAGCCATAGGTTCGAACCCTACCACTGATAGGCCCTCTACAGATGGGACATCGAACACAACTTCCTGCACATCGTGCGCATAAAAAGTAATGCCCACAGTGTAACAGAACAGTATCCCGCTTCTCCTCCCAACAAACTACGCACAGATCTTTTTCCGTCGGGACCTGCGGATAGCTGCCAGGCATACCTTCCAGCTCCCTCTTCTCCTGGTCTTTTTCGCGCTTCTTCCTGATCTGCCTCAACCGCTTGGACTCACGTTTACGACTTCTCCATCCCATGTACCATAAACACGCGCGTCGCCCTGCCGCGAGAACGCAGATGGAGAGTGAGATGCAACACAACGCCCAGCAAATCTTTTGTTCTGTGGAACGGGATCGTAGATACTTTGAAAAGGATGTGCAGGTAATAATGTAGGGGAGTTTGGAATTTTCTGGGTCAATGATGGAGGGCGGTGTTGTCAGATGCAGTTCTCCGATAATTGTCACTGGTGCCCCAACAGGAAGAATCTTCTCAACTATGGAATTCCCGTTGGCATGATCAAACTATATCGCCGTCCGCCACAATGTTAACAGGAACTCACCAGTTTCCAGCCCTACGTTCTTTTCGCCACTTAAATACTCTAGAGCCTGTTGTCCAAGGTTCAGATTGGTAGGGGTAAACTCTGTTGTCGCCACGGTCAAATCTAATCCCTCTGGTAGGTCATGTATTTTCGGGACCAATGCAACAGGTTTGTTATTCCGGAGGATGTGAAATGGGACGGACTTAAAAATGGTGCCAACGGGTTGAGTCTGGTGCCGCCAATCTTCCCAGGCTTGAGAGAATGCGGAATAGTGGCGAATCAGGCGACGCTGCAAAAGATACTGGTTGGAGATATCCAACAATCCCATATATTGTCCTGTCTACCTGATATAATACTCCTTCGATATCACCGACTCGGATTCCACCTTGCCCACTGAGGCCAACCGTCCCTTCCACATACACGTATTGTTTGTCCAAAAGGTGTGCATCTTCCGAACCAGTATACGGAACAGCAGATCTAAGATGTGACAGCTCCTTACTAACTGCTGTGTATGCAGCGAAAGAGACAAGTGAGACGAGAGATGGAATCGCGAGATCGAGATATCCCCACATCGTCCATCTCGTAGCAAGGGCCTCTGCAAAGGGCATGTGGGAGGAGGATCAGTAACACAACCTGTTTCTACGGCAACAGCTTGGCAAGCTTAGTCTCGCGGATTGTGAGTTCACGATGCCTTGTCATGTTTTGGTCGAATATAGATTTACGGCTATGCAAACTATCCGACTATGCAAAACTACCACAGATAGAGACCCTAGCTACAAATGCTGCCTCTATGAAAAAACCAGCTCATCCGCCTTTCTAAAAATCTTTGAACAATTCAGGAGAAAACGGTGTGGCCGCGGCTCCTGCAGTCC
The DNA here is from genome assembly GCA_006535965.1 of Spizellomyces sp. 'palustris'. NCBI lineage: Eukaryota > Fungi > Chytridiomycota > Chytridiomycetes > Spizellomycetales > Spizellomycetaceae > Spizellomyces > Spizellomyces sp. 'palustris'. Next base: position 19,097 of record QEAR01000086.1, on the reverse strand, counting down.
AAGAACCACTACGCCATGCACTGATCTCAAATTGGGTAACCCCGTCTTCGTCAGAACCTGCACAAAAGCCATCTCCAAAGCTGGATGACCTTCTTACGCTACCGATACCAATCAAGGCCCTTTGTTTGCGACTCTTGACTTTCCTCCAGTCTACTGTCGCAAAAAAAGGGTGGTCTCGAATTTCGCTCTCGTCCACACATCCAAGACGTTTTTGGGGTGAGAACACCAGCAATGATGTAATCAGCTGTTCTGCAGATCGCGAAAAATACTTTGACCGATGCGATGGCCACTGAATCCGCCCTTGGAGAATGCGCTCGTAGGTTTTCGGCGCGGTACTTTCTTGGAATGGTGAACACCCGGAAAGCATCTCAAATAATAGCACGCCAAATGACCACCAATCCACAGCGCTGGTATATTCCTTGTGCATGAGGATCTCGGGACAAATGTAAGAAGGCGTCCCGCAAAATGTCCGAGTTGTTCCATCGACGACTTTGGCAAATCCAAAGTCGCCCAGCTTTATATGTCCATCCGCATCTAATAACACATTCTCTGGTTTCAGGTCTCGGTAAACAATGTTCTCGCTGTGAAGATACGACAGCGCCATGGCCACCTCGGATGCGTAAAATCGCGCGACAGGTTCTTCAAAATATGCGTACCGCCTTATTTGACTGAACAAGTCACCGCCAGGCATGTACTCGATGATCATATAAATATGCGCCGAGTCTTGGAAGGTCGCTTCCAGCCCAACCAAGAAAGGATTGTGAATCTTTTCCATCAAATGCCGCTCGTTTTGTACGTGCTGGACTTGACGCATTTGGATAACGCGGTCTTTTCTCATAGATTTCAGAGCAAAGAGTCGCCCGTCCATGTGTCTTTTGACTAGGTACACTTTGGCGAATGCACCCTGCCCCAACCCTTTTTGCAATACGAAATCCTTCAATTCGTGCTTAAATGGTCCACGTTGGTGGACGGACACTGCACGCTCAATGGGGCGGCTGATTCCTGTAGAAGGCCGAGCAGTTTGGAGTCGAACGGCTTCATCAATCGTTATGCCTTCTTCTGTTTTTGGCGTAGCTACTTCTGGCTTTTTGAGACCACATTCGATGTGGGATGAATGGGTTTCAAGTACAGGATTTTTGGCAGATTTTAGCGGTTCTGTCCTAACTCCATTGAGCGGATTGGCCGGTCCTGCCGGTATGTGCTCATTCTCGTCCCGTTTCTGCCTCGGTTTCAGTGCTGCGGTCCTTTTCGCCTCTCTTCGAAAGGGCGCACTGGCCGGACTCTTGACGGTTTTCGGGGGTGCTGGCGATGTAGTGACCGAACCAAAAAACGGGGACGGGCTATCAAATTCATTATTATTCTCCTCTTTGAGTAATTGAACCTGCCTCCGCTGAAGCGGCGGCGACGGAGTAGATGGACTGGAAATAGGAGGACTCTCCTTTGAGTCCACATTCTTCTTCCCGAAGTCCAAGCGCCCAGCCGATGACCCAGGACTCGGAAATCGCCCATCGCTCAAAGACATATTGGAATTGGACAAAATGTCATCCAAGTCTTGCACACGCGTAGCAGGGCACATGTCCGTCCGCGGAATATCATTATGATCCACTTGGTAGCCATCCCACGCTGAGTTAGCATCAACAGGAAGGACCCGGTGCGATGAATTGTGTTCTTGCTGCGTATGGCGCAAAAGGAATGACACCGCATCCAGCTTCGTCCCCTTTGTACTCTGCTGCTGAACATACTGCTGGCTATCTGACAATCCAGACGACAGTTTATTCTCTTTTGTCTGACTAGCTTTCAGTCTACTCGCCCTCCCTGTGACGATTGTCCATTTTGGTTTTGCTGCACCCCCCTTCGTCAACAAATCCATCGCCGCACCCCCTGTAAAAGACCCAACATTATCTCGTCTTTGTGCCGCGGATTTGGGCTGCTGGGGCTGGGCTTTAGGAGGACAAGACATATTTGCCTCCCCCCGTTGAGGAAGGCGGGGCAGGCTGCAGTTCTGCTCATCGTAGGCGCGGAGCGAGGGGAAGGGCATGATTTCGGTACAGGTCTAAGCTGGTCCGTCTGACAAGAGAGCCAGAGAGGCCTGTGACGACCGGCAGTAGCCAATCCATCCCGTGCCGTGGTCGCGCCAAAATGGAGCACGTTGGATGGGTGGGCAGTAACTAAAAATAGCGAAAGAGGTTCCGACACTAACCGATAATGACATCCTTGATGGGGGCCTGGGCATTAAGAGTCTGGTGGGTGGGACTTTTGACAATGGGTTAATTTCCGATTCTGTCCAGCCGGCCGAGATGTCGGTAAACAGTGCCATGGTTTACAAGAGCTGTTGTGGGTTGGGCACCCAAACCCAAGGGTTATAGAAAGAGAGTGAGCTAACTTTTTATGTAGGTAAATATGGGCCCACATGGGCAAACATTCTCCAATCTTTATAAACGTAAGGTTGGGTCAACGATAAAAGTACCATCAAATTATGGCATTCTTGCTCAAAACGTTGCAACATGTCTCTGGGCATGTTGTATCTAACTGACAATCATCTCTTCTTGAATCTATACATCATAGATCTATAGCACTTGAACAATCTAAAACTAACTATGAACGAAAATATTTTGACAATAGTGCGTCCAGCGCCTCTAAAAAGTCTTGCTATGTCTAAACAGACTAATCACGAACACTTCGAACAATTTCGCCCCATTCAGGCCTCAATTCTAAATCGGTATCGAAGGACGTGTGCTTAAAGTGCAAATGAGCGTCACCGTAATAACTAGGAGTGAACTTGGAGTCGCTGACCACATCCGCAATGTGTGCTGCATTGGGGAGGGTTTCAGGGTGGTATACGGTGTCCACTTTGTACGGAGACTGGGGTTCCGGGATAGCCCATATGCTGTATATGGTACTCCCTTCGGGAATTGCGTTGAAGTGGGAGGCAAAATTGGCTGAAGCTGTTTCGGGTGTCTAATTTAAAGATGGTGTGAGATGCAACTTTAGACAAGAAGGGACTCACAGACAGTCAGTAACCTACCAGTGGCGGAGGGTTGGCTTTAAGCCCTGCTGCGGGGACCATCCAGATCTGGAATGGAGCTTTAGGCTGTGGAACCGGCTTTCCATCTGCCGTAAACTTTGCCAAGTCGGAGGTTCCCGTCATTTCTGAGTAGTTACTAACTCGCTGGTTAAACTACCAGAGCAACAACTTGTATCAGTACATTATGTTGAGCTATCTGTAGCTGGCAACTTGTACCTACCTTCTTTCCAACTTTCGTCTTTAGCTCTTTGGGCGGCGCGAGATGATTGCTGCATGGGTTCTCAAAGTAATTCCAGCTGGTCTGGCCCTCCAGACTATAGATGAAAAATAGATTTGTGGAAGGGACGCCATCTCGCCAGAACTTGATGGAACCACCAGGGGCAATGACTATGTCGTCCGGCTTAGGGTTGCTTGGGGGTTCGTCAAGCGTCGTCAGACGGATAAGACCGTTTTGTGCACCGGTTGCCCAGATGCCCGTGTATTGTTTTGCAGCCTCAGTTGGGACGAGTTTAACGAGAGCATGCGCACCGCGGCTGGATGTAAGCGTTAATGCCACAGTAGGATTAACGCAAAGCACTCCAAAAGTGAGACTCACTTTCGAATAAACTTCTTCCGTCCAGGAACCATCACGTCACTTGCCCTATCGAACGGAGGTCTCGGAGGCAAGGTAGCCAAAAGCCAAGCACTCTCCGCAATTCCGTTCCAGTTTTGAGAGGAATTAGACGTACTGTGGATCCTGTCCCATATCAGACCCTTTTTCTCCACTGCGGCGAGAGTTTCGTAGTTGTCAGGAAGAGCCGGGACTTGGGGAGCAGGGTCCAACGTAGTAGCAGTTTGGGGCAACGCATTGACGAATCCGTTTTGGAGAGTAAGTAGACCAAAGGCCAGCGGAACAATCGACGAGAAGTGCATTAGGGGATTGTATATCAGATGAGGTATCCAGATGGAATTCAAAGAGTGTTCAGACTGAGAAAATGGACTTGGGAACGGCCAGGGATTTAAGAATTGGTTCACTGAGTGCCAAGATTTCAAGGTTAAGTCCGATGTGCGGACAGGATGCGGGCCGCTAAGTGTAAGGCATGTACCTGAAAGTCATCGAACAAAACCAGAAAAGGCAGCAAAGTAGATCATTCCACAGTCAGTCGACCGTAACCCTTTACTGCTTGCGCCGTGTCGAGAAATGAACCCCGAATTGTCGAGCGAACCCATCGGTACGAGGCACCAACATCGTTCAGTCCATTTTGACATTAGCAATAGAGCACTCATCAGAGGCTGAGAAAGTCTTGGCATCTCAAGGTGTGAGCGTAGAGCATCTTATCCAAACTGGGCTGATGCCTCACCAGTTTTCCTCCTCCTTTTACGCCTGCGTTTAAGCACAAGTCTGCATTACGATCGGTAGGAGTGGCGAAGAAGTAACTACAACGTCAAAGCTGTGTTTTTGTTGCATCTGACCACGACGCTTGGTGTACCCTAGCAAAATGTCCGCCAGTATAGGACCAGAGCAGAATAGGTAGGTGTTGGGATAAAAGCGATGCTCTAAAAAATTAAGGAAATTGTCTTGGCAGCAGAAATGCTAACCCTACTCTAATACCCACCAAATTTGCTTCGTCGTGCACCAAAGTTCAGCCTTTTTCGGAACATTGGTTGGACAAAGAAACTGTTGTTTACTAAAGTCATTTAAAGTTTTCGGTTACCATACCACAAATGAAATCCATGAGGGTGGTATCCACCAAAGACCTGGTATCCCATAGGTTTCTTAAAACCTTATTCAACTTTCCATCAACCTGAATCTTGGCATTTGGATGCCATGAACTCGTTCCACCCACCGGATCCTTGCAATAGATGATATTTGATCGGTTAGCGATTTGTGAGAGGTTGGTTGGGTTCCAACATTATACTGCGGATTTGAAGATCGTGCACCCCAGTCTTGGCGGGACTGTTGCAAAACCTTTTAGTAGTAAGACTATTCCGCCAGGACCCCTATCCACATGCGCCGCACACTAGCATCTCGAATAAAGTCCTTACAAAGAATGCTTGGTAAATTGCCAAAAACAGTTGTAAGGCGGGGCTACGTTCCCAACTGGCGGTGAGCATAACTCCGCTTCACAACAAATTGACATTTTCCTGGTGGCGAAGGCAAACAGCCGCTCGGCGATCTACACCATACGTAAGGGGGCCTATATTGTTCCTCATAGTATCGCCCATCGTCTGATGCCAAGCGCAAGAGTCTTGGCTTTCTTGTGCATATGTTACTCCAATTACTCCTGTTGTGGTTGCATGGCTGGTTTGGCTCGGCAACCGCCAAGGGTGCTCCGACGTTTTCCGATTAAACCAACTTCTAGACACCATACAGGATCGGTTTTCGATAATCCAAAGGAGGCAAGTAAACAAACGACAGGGGGACGAACTTTAGGCGCCCGCAGCACTCTGATCCTCTTTGCAAGTTGTGTTGACTCTTTTTCTTTTCCTTTGGCAGGTAGAATTTACACTCTGATAACAGTTGGCTGCTTTCATGCAGAGGATGCCATGGGCATGTTGGAGTACTTGACGTCTTCCGCGCAACTTAAAAGGAGAGGGTTGAAGACCATTTCCCCTCTCATCGTCGGCAGGCCGATAATCCTCCATATAGACAGCCAGTTTCACCTCCAAGTCCATAGATATAGATCTGTTCGTGGTCCATAGAGCTATCTCTACTACATACATTCGCATCAATCGCTCGCAATAATGCCTGCTATTTCGGTCTTCCTTCGTCAGGCCGCCGATATTTTTGGCAGGTATGAGCAGGTTGCTGTGATTTGTTTATATATTTTGTCAACTTGCCCTAAATTTGATTATCGCGACAGAAAATGGTGGGAGAAGGGCCTCCTTGCAGGGCTAATCTACCTGGCCACTACTCGCGACCGCCTCGAGAAGAATAATCTTCACGATTCGTACACGGCAGTCGACTATCCAGTCGCAACCTGTACACCCGAGACTCGCTTTGCTCGTACGCTGGACGGCACGTGCAATGATCTCGAGAAACCTGCCATGGGTAGTTTGGGATACCGGTTTGGTCGTAACATCCCTGTGGAGAAGGGCTTCGCTGATGAAAGCAAGTTCTTTGAGCCTAACCCGCGCGCTATCGGGCAAAAGCTGTTGTTGAGGGATACCTTCAAGCCGGCCACGACTATCAACATGTTTGTGCTTTCTTGGATTCAGTTCCAAGTTCATGATTGGATGGTGAGCATGCGTGCTACGATATGCACATGCCCTCTGTATACTTTGCTCATAATATCTTGTTTCGATTAGGACCATGAACGTGCGTGGGGTAGTCCCGTCGATGTTCCTCTCCCGCAAGGAGATCCCTTGGCGGCCAGCGGCCAAAAGCTGTTCCTCCCGCGTAGCGTTCCTGATGCATCCCAGAAAAACGCTTCTCGTCCCAAGGCATTCAAAAACAAGGTCACTCACTGGTGGGATCTCTCCCAAATATACGGTACCGATACCCAAACCAATCAGCGCGTCCGCACGGGCGTTGATGGCAAGCTCCGTCTCGCCGAGAACGGTCTTATCCCATTCGATAATGATGGCGTGGAAATCACTGGGTTTAAAGACAACTGGTGGTCTGGTCTCTCTATGCTCCACAATATCTTCACACGCGAACACAATGCTATCTGCGACATGTACAAAGCCAAACACCCAGATTGGAACGACCAAAAGCTTCACGATATGGCGCGATTGGTACTTACTGCCGTTAATGCCAAGATTCACACCGTTGAGTGGACCCCGGGTATTCTTCAGAACAACATCTTGAAGACGGCCATGCAAACCAACTGGGATGGAATCCTGCCTGACATTCTGGATGGCTGGCAGGGCGGCCCGATCCTTACTGGTATCGTTGGTGGAAAGAAGAACCTTCACAACGTGGTATGTGTTAAAATTCCCTTGCCAATCGATTAAAGCATTGAGAACTCTTTGCTAACTATTCTGTTACATCACCGTCAATTTAGCCTTTCTCTCTCACCGAAGAGTTCACATCCGTCTACCGCTTCCACTCTCTCCTCCCCGACAACATTGATGTTCTTGACCGCAAAACCGGCAAATCGACCGGTCGCGTTTACCACCTCCCCACCATTACGTTTGCCGGCAGCCGCAAATTCATGACCGAGAACGATCTTGCCGATCTCGTTTACACTTTTGGAACTGGCAATCCTGGAGCATTGACTTTGAACAACTATCCTGCTTGGCTCATGAACTTGACAAAGCCGGGCGAACCCTATACCATTGACTTGGCAACTACCGACGTCTACCGTGACCGTGAGAGGGGTGTCCCCCGCTACTTTGAATGTAAGATATTCTATTATACCAGACTGTGAATCGTGTCACTAAACCCTTATTGTTTCTTTATAGTCCGTCGTCTCTTCGGGCTTCCAGAGTTCAAAACCTTTGCGGACGTGAACCCCAAAAAGGAGGTCCAAGACCTTCTTGCCTCTGTCTACCGCTCGCCAGAGGACATTGACCTCCTCGTCGGTACTCTCGCCGAGGAGCCCCGTCCCGATGGATACGGTTTCAGTGATACGGCATTCCAGCTCTTTGTTCTCATGGCCTCCCGCCGTCTCTTTACGGACCGGTTCCTTACTGACGACTACAAGCCTGAGATTTACGGTAAAGAAGGTCTTGACTGGATTGAGAAGCAGGGCAACTTTAAGAGCCTCCTTACGAGGCACTTTCCGGATTTGAAACCTGCCATGGACACTGTTGACAATCCGTTCAAGCCATGGAAGGTGAAGGCTTGATTAGTTAGGTTCTCCAATGCAGCTGGAGCTGGATTGAAGTAAGGAAATTGTTTTGGACATATTAAAGTTAGATTACGTAGGGTCATCTATGGGTCTGGGTTGATTTTTCTGTCTATGAATACGTCGTCTTGTTGCTGAATCATAAGCACACTTTCAAGTTATGCAAGAAATGGAGGTTTCAATAAATCACGTATCACTAGTGAAATCAATCGTTACCACAGTCTGCGCAAACTGTGGAAGCGTTAGCCCTTACTGTCCTGGTGTTTATCATTAGTCCTTGGAGTATGCTGTCCCGAGTCACGGTAGATAGCTTACAAAATGCATATTGTTCACGAACGTCAAAGTACCGCTTATATCTTCTTAATTCTCATTGACCACAAGCATAGCACTGACCATGAGGAAGATCTTATTGATAGCAACGTACTGCGAGGAAGCTTGGACGGTGCTGTGGCTTTGCGACAGTCAAGTGACTCCTGGTGACAGTTCGAATGTCCTTGACAGATTCAAGTGTAATTTGCGCAGCAGGTCAGGATGGCCGAAAGTTTAACCGATCATGTTGACTACTCCGCCTGCTGCCAGGCTGCTGGAGACTGTCGCCTCACCATCACCGGTTTAACGCAGAGACAATGAGCTTGCAAGAGTCTGCTTCCACCTACAAGCATCTGCAGCTCGTCTTTGAGGAGAACGGCGCCCTACTATGGCTCATCCTCAACCGTCCATCCGCGCACAACGCGATCAACAAGGAAATACGAGATGAATTACACAACGTCATTGACAAGCTCATGGTCGACAAGTCTGTCCGAGCGGTTATTCTCGCAGGGGAGGGCAAAAACTTTTCGGTAGGACTGGACTTGCGTGCCCTTTTGGCGGAACCAGAATACTTTCGTGATATAGAGAGCCAAGAGTTATTCTCAACGTTTACTTGGAAGATGAGGCAAATTCCCCAACCCATCATAGCGGCCTTGCAAGGGAATGTCATGGGATTTGGGTTTGCTATGGCTCTTGCCTCAGATTTGCGAATCTGTACGCCAAATACAAAGATGGCGAGTGCGGCGATCAAACTTGGGCTTACAAGTTGTGATATGGGCATTTCGTGGTTCTTGCCGAGATTGGTGGGTGCTGGCATTTCCTCTGAACTCCTTTTAACGGGTGGGATCATCGATGCTGAGCGTGCGCTGCGCTATGGATTGGTGAATGACGTTGTAGACAGTGCGAAATTGCATGAGAGGGCTCGCGGTTTTGCCAAACAAATGCTCGAGGCCAGTCCCAAAGGGCTAAGACTGACCAAGCAGCAATTGAACGCTTCCTTGGAATCGCATTTGAGGAGCGTTTTGACTTCGGAGGACTCAATTCAGATCCATCTCGGCAACGATAAGGAATCCCAGGCTTTTGGTGATAACCATATTCGAAAGATCACTCGCGGTGCCAAGTTATAGAAGAGTGCCGAGGTGTTTAGTGGTGTATTATTACCATAAAGCTCTGTGTATGTGTACAGTTCAGAATAAAAGAAATATTTTTGTCACCCAGCATGTTCAATTTGTGGAAATATGTATCACTAAATGGCTAAACGGTCTTGTACAATTGCGCAAACACTCCACCAACTCTACTTGTCAATAACTAGGATCATAAGATGGCCGACTGTCATAGGCAAAGATGACATAGCACCAGAGTTATCATTTAAAAAGTGATTATCATTTAAAAAGTGACGGGAGCGCGTGTAAGATGATCTGCGGCTAGTTGTGGTTGGTGATGATGCAGCGGGTGACGATGGCATGGGAGGGGTGCCCGGTGGGGGAGTTCCGCTCCGTTCAAGAATGAGATTGTTCTCTGGTCCGGCTTGATCAGCTAGATCAAAGAGATATTGTTGAGCGGCGTCTTTTTCCGCGTAGACGTGCGCAACATGCAGTTGAACCGACCACTCCATCTTGAGCGCCCCTATTGTGGCTCGGAAATACACAGGTGTCTTCTATCGCCGCGGATTCGATGTGGAAAAAAAGTCTAGTAAAGTTACGTTCTTCCTGGCCTTGTCAATCAATGCTTCCACTGCGTTCCCAATGGGACTACCCTGTCCACAAGGAAATGTAAATTCGTAAAAGTCCCGCCCAACATCCCTGGACGGGTCCCTTCCCACTCTGCTTGCCGTGACGATGATCCGAGTGGACCATTGATTGAGGGCGGCCTCCACGTTCAGCGTGGGTGTATTCTCATCATTCGCGACCCGCTCAGCATTCCGTAACGTGACAAGTCCTCGAACCTCGGTTCCATCAACTCTCATGTCCTCAACCGCCAAATCTTCCTCAGGTGATGCAACAGTACTCTCCCTCCCGGGAAAATCGCTGAATGATAGTACATAGTAAGAGAAATTTCCATCATTGCCCGGACTATTGCCGCGGATGGTCACACGGGTTATGACTTGTTCTCTAGAGTACAATAGTGTTTTGTTCTTTTCTAGGCACAGACGAACGGAATTACGAGGGAGAGAAGTTTTGCGGGACGGCGTGTTGCAGCTGGGTCGTCTGTGGGCATTCGTTAGTGGAAAGCGAGGAATATCGGTGAGCATTACGGAAGGTAAGTAGTAGGACATGTTGCGTTAGAATCTGTGTGATGTGATCGGACGCTCCTGCAACACTGCGCAACCCAAGTACCTCTATTCGTTCCTATAAAAGACAAAATGGTGGAGCAAGATGGCGACGCCCACACCAATCGTACGGCAAATCAAGAGTTCAATCAGTCGAAGTTGAATCGTGTTAGCCATCATTTTGCCTAGCGATTCTAAAAATAGGCAGGCCACCGTGTCCGCGATCTCGTTCTTCCACCCGTGTCGATCATGGTCGATCACGGTCGATCATTGTTTGAATGTTAAATACTTTGAAGGATGGGGAATGAGGTTGGCATCGCCACGGTGGGATGACACCATTTTGTATTCACTTATTGAACCCAAACCCAGACATACAAATCTGTTCTCTTCATCCGCGCAAAAATCATTGTGTCAACGGACTACAGATGATCAACGTCTAGAAAGAATGCAAACGAGTAACGGGAATGATGTGTTTCGTATCAAAACTTGTGCACAAAGGGACCTATTCTGTCCCAACAAAAGTTCCACCATAATCTAAACTTGCATTCTGACTTTCTACTATACAAAGCGGCCCCCAGCCATCCTACCTCGCTTCACACCAGAAGGGGTATAAACACCAAGCGAAAAAGAAAAAGATAACTACAAAGAATGTTGGGGGTAAAAATGGATATGAAACGGACTAGATACATTCACTACAGATCTCCTCATGCCAAAATCTATTTGGCTTGGCCATCAAGCCCATCTTGATAGTCTCCAACCCAGCTAGCGTCAAAGTTACTCTGGGAAGGAACCGGCGCCATTGCAACCGATTCCGCCATACTCAAAACACTCGAAACGGACGTTGCTGAACTCCTTCTCCTGTGCATCCGACCAGCAGAGCGCAGGATGGCATGTCGAACAAGATGTGATTGCTGTGCAGCGGACACGAGTTCCGCATGAAGCTCTGATGCAAGTCCGCGGAACACATGCGTAAGTGTCGTCGATGCGGCACGGTGTTCCGTAAAATCATGGCAAGGTGCCCAAACACCTCCCATAAACATTTCGAAAAGCGGTGGTTGAACCAGGTCCACAACCACGTCCGCATCGTACACAGTTTCATCCGTAGGTGTGAGGGAGATCCCCATAAGATTTGCAAAGGGAATGGAAATCCTCACATGAGTAGCGGGTGAATCCGTAATGGTAGTTCGGATACACTGGGTCCCAAAGTGGAATTCCGTAAAGACGGTCATCTCTGTCGAATAGGACATGCGGTGCCATGTTCCGATCGTGACTGCATCGACAGAGAGGGGAATCGTTGGAAGTATGATGGGTATGGTAGATTTGGTGTTTAATGAGCGCGGGAGAGGAGATGCTACTGGAGAGTTTTGTAGTGGAGACGGGATGCTGGGTGTGCTTGTTGGTGATGCTATAGGTTGACAATTTGAGGAAACGACGGTGGATCCAAGAGTGACGGATTGTTGGGGTTGAGGTATGGCATTTGCCCCAACTGAGGAAACCCCGCGAGAAGCAAGTGTTGGATTCATTTGCGGCCACACGGCTTGGTGGCTTGGCTGCTGTGGTTGCAATTGCTGTTGCGAAAGTTGTTGCGGCTGCTGCTGCTGCTGCTGTTGTTGTTGTTGTTGAGCCTGTTGCTGTTGCGAGAGTTGCTGCTGTTGAATCTGCGGTTGTTGCAACAATGCATTCAAGGCGCTAGGTAACATTGAGCGGATAGCGTTTGACCCAGGCATGAGCGCAGCAGCTGCAGTCGCGGAGAGTGGGTTGACCACAATTGGCCTCTTTCCATCGGCTCCGGGTCTCATAACGGCAGAGGCAGCAGCTTGTAGACAGGCCATACCACGCAACTGCCTCAATCGCGCTCTCTTTTCGTTCAATTTGACTTTGGCCCTCCGATTTTGGAACCATACTTGGACGGAGCGCTCCGTCATGCCCAGCCGTTTGGCCAATTCGGTGCGCAGTCGTCCTCGAGGCGAGGTATTTACGTTGTAAGTTTCTTCCAAGATGGCAAGCTGTTCGGGAGTCGCGCGAGGTCGACGACGTGGCTTCTGCGGTGTTTTACTCGTCATCGGTGTTGATGTGGACGACATTTCCACAGTTTGAGGATTTGGCTCATCCAGCTCTTCAGCGTCGGATTCCATATCATGGTCGTCTAGGTCATCAACGGGCTGTTCCTCTTGATCTGACAAAGGCTGCGCAGGAGCTTGTTCAAGATTTGTCGTGCCCGTAGTCGACTCGTACATGGAGATACGATGACTGTCAAAGAACTGCTGCATGTTGGGAGCGTGGGCACTAGGAAATGTGTTGACGGGGAACGAGAGCAATTGCTGATTCATCAGCAGATCTCCCGACGCAAAAAGCATAGACGACATTGAAGTGACAATGCCAAACTCAAATCTCTAAATCTGCAAGACCACCACAATCCAAAAAGAAAAGAAAAAGTATCAGACGGTTGCCAACTCGGTATGCGTCTGGAAGGAGTCGAGCGTGTCTGAAATGGACGACGAGAAGGAGGCGGTCGGGCAAGAGCAGCGAGACGCGTCGAGGCGAAGGGTTTAAACGATGGGAGGAGGAGGAGGAGGAGGAGGAGGAGGGGGATACAGCGGAGATCGACGACCCTTTAACAAAAGACTCTTCTTTTCCTCCCAACCAAAAGTCCGTCGACGTTTTTTGCTTTTTGTCTTTTTTTGTAAAGATGCTTTTTGACAGCAACTACGTGATCGCACTTTGGAGGCGGCCGTGGTGGCTCCCGTGGTTGGAAGACAAAAACGGGGGATCGGGCGAACAAGGCGCTTCGTGGTCTCGGCGATGAATTCCGTTTGTTCGTGCGGGGTTTGCAAAGAAAGCCACGCGACGCTCTCGTTCAAACCAACAAGACAAAAAAAAAAAAGACTATTGCGAAAGAATAGACAATGCAATAGGTCAAAAGGTAAAAAAAAAAAGAAAGTGATGTCGCTTTTTAAAATCGTTCAAAATTCTTGTTGTGGAGGCGGTCAGCGTCAAGCACTTTGAAAGGGAAATGCTCATGGAGCGTCAACTTCATATGCCACCAGTATCGCCGCGTGGCCCTCCGTAAAACAAAAAAATCCTTTGACAGCCTCGTTTAACTTGAGGCAAAACCCCACTAGTAGGCGGAATAAGGAAGATCTAACGCATTACCGGTGTTTTTTTTGTTCTCTTGTTCTGTTACGGGAGAATCTCAGGCTTTTTTTTTTGACCTTGTCGGCAATTGAAGCTCGCCTCCAAACACAGTTGACATATGCAGGGGGGGAGAGTTAAGGGTCTCCCTGTAGCAGGGGGGTTAGCGAGAACTGACACAAGCAGCAACCCTCCGTTTACAAAACGTCCCAAATCCAAGTACGCCAAACTCCTCCAAGACGGAGCCCACCGATCTGCCGTTTCTTGGGAAACCATTCAACGGCCAACGGCTGTGTTGTTCAAATGAAACTGACACAGTGCGTAGGAAATCAAAATTTATTAAAAACTTATGGATACACATATTTAATACTCGTGTAACAAATCTAATAATTCGCGACCACCTGGTGCGGAAGGGTGGCGGCGGCAAAGACGGGTGGCCGTCCCTAAAGACTACAGATGGAGGAGCTCATGAATTACAACATCCGCAATCGGACAAACTCTGAATAGACAGCGGACAGACTCCGGAGATTGCTAACGGTATTCTCCCATATGACATATGGCAAGGGAAATGGACCCTCCAAAAATTCAGCTTCTGCAATCTTCTGCACATACACACACAAACACAAAAGGAACTGTGCGTGGTGCGTGCTGCGTGCTGCGTGCTGCGTCAGGCATTCAGAGATTTGTGATACTCTACACAATACCCCACGCATGGCTTTCGGACGAACGACGAGTGGTATCGCACTTTGGTACAAGGCTCCCTAAAAAGCAAAAAGCAAACAAAGTTGTCCCTTCCGCTGGGAGACGTGTTAACGTTTGGAGCTACACACCCTGTTACATTTACCGTCAATTTTTCCGCGGCGATGAAATCCAGGCCAAGGTAAATTATAGGGTCCGGTCAGCACTCCTAGGGTTTCATGGAGACATCTATTGTTCTTTAAATTCCGCATGGTGAATCGCATACACAGCGAGATTGGCTCAGTTGGCAGAGCGTGAGTCTCATAATCTCAAGGTCGTGAGTTCGATCCTCACATCTCGCATCCCCTTAAACAGTCTAACTTAAAATTTTTGCAGTTGGACACTGGCTCGGGCTCCCGCCATCTTTGGGCGCATCTGCCACGTTCTCTCACTGGACCAAAGTTTGATGTTGCGCCCATTTTGAATGAACGGCCAAGTGAGACGCCGGCGTTCTAGAGTTTTTATTTTGCAATACGTCCATTCCGTTCACAACTGATGTGACATTCGATATTGCGATAGTAGTACCGTCAGGCATTGTCGCCTTGACACATCCATTTCGTGCGTGGGCCTGGGTAGGCCCTGAATGGACCTTGGATACCGGATATTAGTTGGCTTGCCGACTTTTGGGAACTTGGGACATTCGACTTTCACAGCTGCCTTCCATGTGGATGCAAAAGCCCTTACCGAGTCGACCAGATGTTGTTACAGATGATCCCATTCCTTTGAGACCATTGCAGTTGCCAACCCTAACTGATTGCATAATAATACTCTCTTTTGCGTGCAAAAGTTCGGGCCCCCAAACCTCGAAATAAAATTATCTCATGATCAGATGTCTTCGCCACGATCCTAAGCGAGATTGGCTCAGTTGGCAGAGCGTGAGTCTCATAATCTCAAGGTCGTGAGTTCGATCCTCACATCTCGCAGTTCGAATCTGTGTTGTAATTTTAATTTTTTTTGGCTCAATCGTTGCCTCACGTTCGGTTCCCTGTGGGGCCTGCAAGCGAAGGTAAAACAAAGGACTTGGTGAATGACCCATTTACATTGCAATACCTTTGAACGTTAACATTTATGCTGAAAGTGACATGTACAAGCAAATCCATAACATTGTGGCAGGATCAACCTCTTGGCTTTCTGCATCAAGGTAGTATGTGGACGCCAAAGACACCCTCCTCGTTCTGGTTGCAGCTTTGATGAGACAAGAGCCATCTGGGCTGAATGCAGTTGAACTTTGCATTTCCAAAAATGAAAGAAAGGGTAGATGGGGCATGTGAAGAGTGATGCACGGCTCGGGGGTTATAAGCAAGCTGATCAGCGTAGACAACACCCGAAACCCTACCAATTCCCCATTACTAGTTTAGCGACAGTACATTTCAGAGAGCATAATGATGAAAGCTTGCTGTACAAAGTTGCAGTCCTGTTTCAATGAATCCATCAACATATCCACTGCCCAAGCATAAGGTGGCCGAATTTTTTTGGTAGTTGCAAGCGCACCACATTTTAATGAAATAATCAAGCCCATGCAAGATAAGTCTTGCAACGTACTGGTATAGACATCACCAAAACTTTTTGATTTTGATGACATTTGGCTAGGAAACACACATTTGTAACAATGCATGAAGCAAGGACAATGAGCATGGAAACATGTAAAAAGGGCCGGTATTAAAGTCCCATGATCACTGCCTCGATCACTATGCTGTTGGACAAATTGCTGCAGAACAGACTATGGTCTTGACTCTGATACCGCCCCAATCTGCATCAGAGTACTCACAGAGCTCCGACTTGATCTGTGCGCGGAGTTGAAGTATGATCAGGTGAGGAGAAATCTGTAAAGTGCTACTGACAGCTTCGTAACATTGCAGGATCTAAGTATCTGGGCGACAGAATAGCCTGCCCAGAACTTTACAACATGCCATAGAATCCGACAACATGTAGCAGGCATCAAAGAGCAAGAGAACCCTCAACATCGAGCATTGTCGAATTTATGAAGCTACCCCCGAAATGCAGGAAAGGATGTGATCAATGCTCTCCCCATTGCGAATTTGATCCTTTTCCCCAGTCAAATCACCAAATTGATTCCTTAAATGTGTGAAATGCGGTGTCAATACATCCATCTTTTGCTTGGCCTTGGACTCCCACTTTATCTATCAGAATTATGAAGCAGGTGATGCGTGATTTAAAAAAGATCAATATGCAACCTGTTGGAAAGTTTCTTTGCTCTTGAAATCACTCTGCCAGCACTCGTTGAAAACACTTTTTTAATTTGAATCATGTCCTTGTCGATCATTATCCCTTTGGTTGTGCTCGAACAAAATGCATCAGACATGTGTGCAGATGAGATTGTATACTAGTAGACAGTGAAAAAGAAGATGGGTAAAGAGGATCAACATTGCCGTGCAATTGCTATTCATCATTCCACTTTGCACAATGACAATCCCATCGACTGTTGCATCCTCGATGTGGAGGCAAACCATGCCAATCAAAGATGAAGTCGCACAGGATCAGTTTTGGAAAGCTGTACAAACTTTCCTGTCATCTTTGAGTAGTTCACATTCATTTTCTTGTTTCATTGGTCATCACCATGCATGAAATTGGTTGCCTATTTTGGAATGCAGTCACCTTTGGAATAATTCTTCCAAGCACACAAACTGGTAATTTTGGTAGCAATTGGATGGAGGGCTTTGACATCTGGCAATCAACCAAATGTTGTAAGCCTTGCCCGTCTCTTTGTTCTGCATTTTCTTTTTCCACGAGACATTTGTAGCATCCATGGCATGAACTCCCAAGTAAAAGTACCACGACTGTAACAGGTGTGAGTATTGGGATATCAGTCAATATTGTGAAGGGATTAGAAGATGGGAGAAGACATTTGTAGCAACGATGGCAAAGAACATGTGATTCAAAACTTTTTGCAAGACTGCCATGCGAGTTGACAATGTCCCAACATCATTGCAAGAAGCGCGCAGCATTCGCATCTTTTTCCCTCTGGTATTACTCAACCGTCATTGCAGCTAACGAGTCCTTTCATGCGTGGGTGTACGAGATTATGATGTGTGAAGGGTTCAATACCATAAAGATAGGTACATCAACTATGTATGCATGTGGGCCCACAAAGAGATTCATGTTTGCAATGCTTTCATCTGTGATTACCCTGTGCCTTAGTGCGCATATGATACTTGACCAGTTTTGACTGTGAATATCAGCACAGTCTCTTTGTGGAATGATTCAAGTCATGGTTATGAGAGTATGTTGGGGTGGGGGAGGGAGGTAAGAATTTGGACAAGCGGAAACTGATATAAAGTTGCATGGTGAGAATTCTAGCCACAACATGAGTTGAGCTGTGAATGCAGGTATCTTAGCTCATGTTGGGTGGATGGGAATGCGATGCAAGTTTGAGGTGTGGAGTATAGGGATGTCAGTGTATGGTGGTGGGTAGGGTGAGTTAAGACCGTGAATGTAGGTGACCTGGTAGAGATAACTCACGGTGCATGCACCCCGAGTTGAAAACCTATGCAAAGTTGCATGATTGGAATGCGTGTTGATATGGGATGTTAGATCATGTTTGTTTAGAAGAGTTTGTGTCGGGGGGTTTACACTGGGGAGTATCCACACAATAAAGAAAAAAAAAATACATTTCTTGAGAAACTTGACACCATGCTAGTTTGGAAGCAGGGCTAATCCTGTCTGTTATACTACTGTAGAAATGCCCCTGCATATTGGTCTAAAGTCGGTAATGTAGGGATGTACATAGTGAGGGAAAAGCGTATAGACAAGGAAGAGTATATAAAAACATTTTCTAGTGTTTCTGTCTCGGCGCAGTGCCCACCCTTATGCGGCAGCACTGAGTGAATGGGGGGCAGGAGATGCTCGGCAGGTGCGCCAGCTGCTAGTCAATATTGCGGCATGGCATCAGATGCATAAAACAAGAAGTGGGGGGATCGACAAAAATTGCCGATGGTATCGGACTAGGTCGAGTTCCTAGCTAACTGCTTGTATGCACATCTGTGTATATGACAGTTGCTCCAATGGGGTCTTGTATGCAATCTCAACTGATACCTACTGATACTTATGGGTTGGCCTACTTTTCCCAATTTGTTTTCTCTCTGTCATTTGCTCTATATAGTCTATAATCATTATGTGTCATGTCTGTTTCTGGTCTCTATGTCAATTCTCATTATAATCATATCCTCTATATATACAAGTATGGCCATTGCAAAATAGATTCATGTGACATGGATGAACTTGCTCTGATTCCTTTAAGCTCCTCCCAGGTCATGTACATGACAGATGACCTCTTACAGTGATGAGTGATGTGCATGCATGAAATGCAAAACATTTTATATACCTTGGGCTCCCTGGTAGGATAAAACAACAGAACTGGGTGCATGAGAGCTAACAGGCAAGCTAAAAGGTGATTAAGAGGGATAAGCATTGTCAATGCAGGACAACAGATATATCAGAGCATGTTATACGTACAGGTAGAGCAGATTTGTGCATGAACCCATGGCAGCCAACTGCTTGGAGCATATGGAAACGGCCGCAACGAGTGTGACTGGCGGAGGGGCATCATGTATGGTACTCTTTGGGGAGTTACCTCTGAGCGACTTTTTCCCAAAATTTGGCGCCTGGTAGTGCGTGAGCAGTCTAGCCAGAGAGAGGAGAGCATTCCGAATAAACTTGATTTCCATCAAAGCTGCCCTGACACATAGTTGGCAGAATACTATGCCTCTCTTTCCCTTCCCGCATCTTTACGAAATGCTCCAAAGCAAAAGAGCGGATGGAGAGTACATTATCCGCATTTAAATCAAACTTTCAATCCCAATGTCAGTAGAACTGTAAAGTCAATCGACAAGAT